>CM076678.1:152192602-152365102 GCA_038501925.1 Xenopus petersii
CAACTTTTTTTTTTCCAACAAATTTCCTTTTTCTCTGTAATAATATAACAGTAGTGGAAAGTTACGGCAAGGCCTCTTATCTGTAAAACCCCAGGTCTAGTGATGTGCGCGCCGACCCTATACCCACGGGTTGGGGTCGACCTCGCAGTGCTCCCTGCCACCAGGGGCGATCCTGGCCCCTCCGCTGCCTGAGGCAGCAGCAGTTGCTGCTGCCCCCCCTCCCCCGAAAATTTGCTCTTAAAGTACCAGGAGCAGCATTTTTGCTGCCCCTGGTACCTAGTGGGGTGCTGCCACCTGAGGCGACAGCCTCAACTTGCCTCATTGGTGAAGCACCCCTGCCTGCCACCTTCAAATGCCGGCATCCGACTTCCGGGTTGACGCGGGTCTATAAAAGGACTGCCGGAAGCAGGTGGGCGCGGGTCGGTGCAGGCCGGGTTAGGGTCGGGTGCGGGTCAGGGAAACCCTGACCCGCACATCCAGGGCTGATCCTATCAAATGTGGGGTCCAATTGGGACCATGTTGGCGGGGCCCCTAGACAAAGTGTTGCTGGCTACTGACACACCAAGTATTTAGGAAAATAAGGGCATACAGCCACAAAATAGAATGGAAAGGGGCAGACAAGGTAAGAGAGTGAGAGGGATGAAATAGGGGCACATAATAGGGGCACACAGGGTAAGAGAGAGAGGGAGGAAATAGGAGAGTGGACTGGGCCAATTAGTTTGGGGCAGGCTGGGCCGATTCAGCTTGGGAGCAGGCTTGGTTGGATTGGGGGCAGGCAGGGTTTATCAAGTTTGGAGGAAAGTTAGACCTATGGAGTTGGGGGATAGGCTGGATTATCAGAGTTGGGGGTGGGCTGGACCTATGGATTTGGGGATGGGCTGGACTCTCAAAGTTGGGGGCAGGCCAGGCAGCATCATGTGCTGAGGGAAATATGATCTGTGCTGCCCTGTGCTGCGGGGCCCCCAGAGGTGCGGGGCCCTATTGGGCCCAATTGGTCCAATAGGCCTAAGGCCGGCCCTGCGCATATCACTACCCAGGTTATAAGCATTCTAGATAATCAATCCCATATATGTATTATAGAATATATTTTTATTATCTGAGCATTTCACAACAGGATTTGGCCAAATCCAAGAGTCTGCATTGAAACCTTGTGACTGATTAAGGGGATCAAAATTTTCCCTGTGCATATGCAAATTACTATTCAGATTCAGTTTTGGCTTTATCAAAAATTCGGAGTTTGGCCACCTATCAAAAATATGGATTCGGTGCATCACTTGTAGAACAATAACCGTATCAAAACTCAGGAGTCACAGGAGGCGGTGCTTCCTCTATAGTCACACAGAGCTGGACATCCCTTCGAGGTAGAATACCGTTATTTTTCATCAGTTCGCATTTTTATGAAATGAATATAATTTAAGGAGATTACTGTGGGTTTAACATAAGCAGTTCCCAACTGCAATAGGGAGGGCTACAAAATATGTTCAGTTCAGAGTAGAATATAGAACAAACTAGCATACATACATACTTACATACCTGGGGCCAAAATAAAATAGGAAAGTAATTGGATAGGATATAGTCATTCAGAATGTCATTAAATAATTGACATCATAACACACCATGAAGGGGGTTACATTTTAAAGGAAATGTACCTATTTTTTTAATAAACTATTTTTTTAATAATGATATATTTTATGTTGTCCATATATTTTTCCTTAACAGTCGGTAAATTCTAGAATAATAAGCTGTGTGCACAGAACCTTTTCCCCCGGGAGCCGCCATATTGTTTCCCCTTGAGTAGGAGTAAAGCTTATTGATTGCATGGAACATTGGTTCTTGGCATATTTGAATTTATTTATGACCACTAAGGGAATTTGGGTGTCAATGGAGAATATGGCAGCCTCCACTCATAGATAGAGTTGCACTGTGCATGTAGATACAGTTCCGTAACTAAGTTACATTATCATACTCTACTGACAATGTTGGTCAACTTTTTACATTTTACAATTAATATCAAGGACCAAATTGGAATAAAATGTCATACAAAGAAGTATATGGGGCCATTTAGCAGACTGGGAGCCATTAAAATCCACTGGAGGGCCATAACTGGCCCACAGTCCTGCAGACCTGATCCATGAGAAACAATATGGCCGCTTTCTTACCATATGTATAAATAGATATATACAAAGAAAATGCATGACACGATATAACAGTATAATGCAATACTGTTATTCAGTTACCCCTTCTGTCTCTTCTTTCTTTCATTAATATGTATAATGATTTTTGACAATATTTTCAAATTTTTCAGTGGTACAAACAGGAAAGTCACGCAAAGTAGTAACAAGTAGGGCAGTTCTGAGCCACGGCCCAAACCACAGACCTCAGAATTCTATTTTTCGATTTGCTAAATAGATCAGCCTGAGACACTGAAACAACAGTATCATACAAACCTGTTCCATATTTAAAAGAAAAACGGGTTATCGCCTGACTGAATGACAACAATGAAAAAAAAAATCAAGTTTTAAAATTTGAGAAAAAAATATATTTTCAGTTGTGATAAGACATTAGAAGCAACTCATAATGAGACAGGGGTAAAAGCATAACAAAATTGTGCACAATTAACAATAACGCAGAAATAATTTGCGACGATGACCAATCAGGACAGGATATGTTACAACATGAGTTCATAGTCTGTAAATGGAATGCCATAATACACTGGACAGCTCTGATGCAAATCAATGGCGTTTATATACAGAGAGTAAGAATATGCATGTCGGGGGGGATGGGATATGGAATATATATTCACTCGTAGTTTCCAAAAAATTGCAGATGGTATATTAAGTGGGGAAAAAAAGAGCAAACAAAAGAAAATATATAAAATCGGATTAAAATTATTCATTTTTTAAAAAAGTTTTTGTTTGCCCTTTAAGCTTAGTTACCACAAAGAAAATGCCGAGTTACCTAAGAGAGACAAGCGCTGACCGTATTCCTGATTTCCGGGAAACGCCACCCGTAGGGCTCGTTTTGGGTGTTAGAAAAAATTCTAGGCAGTTAACACTGATCAAATAGTGCAAAACTAGGTAACTTTGCTTTTCACTGTGTGAATTAAACAGAGGTGCAAATGTTCAGTAGGATACCATTAAGACATAAAATGGCAAAAAATAAATATCAAAATTTTTTTTTTTTTTTATCAGTGTAGAAAAGTAATTGGGTTATTGTATAACCTATAGTCTGGCAAAAACAACAAAAAAAGGCCTCATAAAGTCCACTCGATCTTACGACGGTTTACAAATGCAGTGCCTTTTTTTCCTCTTAAAGGGTTCATTTAAACAAGAGATTCCATGCTTTGGGAGGGGTCCGATTCGTCGCTTATTAAAACAGCGCCGTTTCTGTCCAAAGCCATGTTGGCTGTTCCATTTTCTTTCGTGCTGATCAAGCTGAGCATCGCCTTATAGAGAAACTGATAGTGTTCCTGTGGAGAGGAGAGAAAAGTCAATGTCTTGGAGCAACCAACTGACTTGTCAATGAAGAACAGTTATCATGTCATTAGGACTTATTTCACCTAGGCCACCAGGCAGGAGTTTGGAAGTAAGAATGGAATATCAATAGGTGAAAAATGTTAGCAATTAAAATAATAATAACATGATTAATATTGTTATTATTATTTTAGAAGATGAGAAAGAAAAGGAAGAAGAGGGAGGAGGAGCAGGAAGAAGAGAGAGGAGGAAGAAGAAAAGGAAGAAGAGGGAGGAGGAGGAAGTAAAAGAAAGAGGAGGAAGAAGTAGAGGAAGACGAAAAGGAAGAAGAGGAAAGAAGGAAGAAGTAGAGGCTGAAGAGGAAGACGAAAAGAAAGAAGAGGAAAGAGGAGGAAGAAGTAGAGGCTGAAGAAGAGGGAGGAGGGGCAAGAAAAGGACTGTAATATTTAAAAAATAGTTGAACAAAGTTGAGCTGTTGTCCTGTATACAATCAAAAGGAAATTGGATCATGAGGCTGACATGGGCAATATTTATTGCATCTGTGTAGATCAACCAAAAATTCAGATTCAAAATATGCCACTGGCACTTCAAATACAGCCCCCATAGGCCCAATAAAAAGAGACCAGTATTTCTCTGCCCCCCAAAGTGAATGGTGGAGCCCAATCTGAAGAGGAGTTGTCCTTGAAATTCCTAGAAACCCAATGGGAACTCCAGTTAGGGATTTACTTCCTCATATACAGAAGGTTGATAGAACATTATTTTTTACAAAGTTGTAACCAGGCCAAGTTTTGGACCATAAAGGGGACCATTTCCCACTGTTCTATGTGAAATGGGCTGAGCAGACAAGTTATATTCCCTAGCTCTGGGGTGGATAGAAAGACTTAGGAAAAGTCAGCAGACTCCACTTTTTAATCAAAGAGACGTTTTGATTAAAAGAAGACAAATGTCTGAAAGAACAAAAGCAGTGATTGGCAGTGGGTATACCAAATCCAGATTTTCTATCTCGTCCTTGCAGTTTGTTTGGAGGCTATTGGATTTGTTCCTGCAGGTGGTCATTAATCCAACAATGAATGATATATCAAGGCATTAAGTCACTGGCTATTGTCTCTCTCTTGGCAACTTACAATATCTGTGAATACACCCGGTCTCATAAGATTTATCATCTTGGCCACTTGGTAAACATCAACAGCATTTTCATTCTCCATCTGCTGGGACAGAGTGGCTAAACCACAGAGCGTTCCAGCTGAAACAGCTCCAAACCTGAAATTCAAGCAAAACGGAGTGTAAACATCCTCAGAGCAGATAGTACTGTGCCTAGGAACAACTGCTTAGTGGAACATCAAATGTAGAATATTTCAAACAGAATTTTTAATACATATCATATACCCTTTAATTATTATGCACAATTTATTTTTAATTCCATATACGCAAAGTATGACAGTGATACTGTGCAATGACATACATTCTCTGCATATTACTTTATGTACATATGAGTGGGAGCTACCTTTGTGCTTGCCTTAGCTGATGAATTCTTGAGTTTGATGTGGACCATCAAAATATGCAATGCCAACTACCTTGCAGTGCTAACGTGGTGTAATGGTCATAGCCATTGGTCTCCGGAGCAGCAGAGTTGCATCCACTGGAGTGATAAATGGTATTTCACCATTTGGCAGACACCAAGAGAAAAGGAGGAATAATGATCTGGGGCTAATTCATGTTTTGGTCTAGGGGCCGCTGATTCCACCGAAATCTTAAGGCAATGGCATACAATGTCTTTCATGACCAATCCTTGCTTTCTTCTGCACAATAATGCCCCCATTTACAAAAGTGAGGTCCATTCAGAATGGTTTTGTTGACATCTAAGTAGAAGAACTTGACTGGCCTGCAAAGCTTTGACCTCAACCATGAACACCTGTGGAATGAACTGGAAATTCTACTGCAAGCCAGAACTGATCCCCCAACATGGGTGCCCAACCTCACTAATGCTCTTGTGGCTGGATGGAAGCAAATCCCACCAGCAACGTTCCAACATCTATTGGGATCCTTTCCAGAAGAGTAGAGCGTCAGCTTAATATTTATCCCCTTGGTTTGGGAATTAAACGTTCACACAGTGTCTGAAAACTTTTGGCTATATAGTGTATATAGGCAGGTTAACTGGCTCCTGTTTACATTGACCCTAGTGGAGTGATTGTGTGAATGTTAAAGGGACCTTAGCTCCACTAAGAAAGGGACTGCAATGAATGAACAATCTCTATAATGTAATGCAAAAACATCTCACTGTTATATAAATATACCGAAAATTAATGTTCTGTGCCCACTGTCTTCAAATACATCAGAACAGGGCTGTCCAACAGAAGGCTGAGGGATAGATACAGAGCTTTAATTTATTTTTAAGGGCACCACTAAGTATTTTCTGGTCCACAATATCCAGAGTTTCATTAAATTGGAGTGAAAACGATGAAGCTCTGTATGAATGTAATGAACAACGTCCATCAGCGACATGGTTTCCCATCTCCATCTCATCAGGAAACATCTTCTTCTAAGACTCTGACTAAGCAATTAGCCCACTTTCCGAAATTCTACAGGACCGGCCACATCTAATCAGTGACCCTGACTCTGCTCACAGATCTCTTCTTTTTTTTTTTTTTTTTTTTAACGGCTCATTTAGATCTTTTGTCCTGTTTGATACTGAGGAAATTGCCAGTGAATGGTTACACGCGACTAATGAGGTTGAGGGCATCATTAGCGGTACTTTGTCCGGGCTGTTTAAGAAACCGCCTCTCGAGGGGCTTCAGAGACACGACTCTGAAGAGACTACAAAGGAGAATCAGATAGTATCAGCGCTGATATGAAATAATCAAATAAACATTCGGTACCAATTTTAATGAACAATGCTTTCAAAGGGAGCAAAAAACATGGGAAGTGTCTAGACTGTTTCAGGCTTGTGAGAAGCATATTTATCAGCCATTTTTCCTTTTCTTGCCTTTCATCCTTAAATTGGTAAACCTAAGAAAGAAAAGACTACAGCTCATGTCTCCAAACTGCCAAGGACTAATTAGGGATGCAGTTCTTTCTCCTTGGATCACCCATAATCCATAATGATCTTGCTCCTCTCAAACTACAAGTGCTACCCGGTCAAACCATATGTTGACATTTGAAATTTTGTAGATGACCAAAATATGATCATTAATGATCATCTAATACCTATTTCAGTTTCAGCATCAGTATAGTCTTTGATAGTACAGATATAGGATCTCCTGTAAATGACCCTACACCCCCATATCTGATCATAAATAGCACTGCATGGTTGAGGTCTGCCATGTCTGGCCATGCCACTGGAGTTGATCTTTTAGCAGGAGAAGACAGGCTTCCTGGAGTAGGGACGTTATTGGGTGTCTGGTCTGGTCTATTAGTAGGGGAGCCAGTAACCTATTATAAAATGCCCTTATTTCACCTTTTCTCAAAATTACATTTTTGTTAGCAATTTTTTTTTGGTGGGGTCTTGTTCAAAAATGTCATTTTAATGTGCACAAGAAATCCAATACCTTGATGATATATACAGTACTTGACATTATTAGCTAAGCCTGCAAATAATTTAGGAATTTGAAATCCTCCAAACTTTCCTTGAACTTTTCTTGCATTGAATAAGCATTATTTTTTTTTTAGCACTTCAGATGAATTTTCGAAGCGTGTCTAGTCATTATAAAACTAATGGGCCCTGCTCAGACTTGCAGGGAATACATAAGATTCCCATTTGTCCAACGTAAGAACATGGAATTTGCATGCAAATGGCCCGGATAATTTTTAAATATAAGATGCTCTCAGTCTGGCGACATATGGCTGAAGGGCTAATCACTCGTGCGTTTTTAGAGGAGGATTTGATCACCTCCAACGACAAACAAATTAAGGGCACAAATCATGAAACAGACGCTGTAGGAGCTGGGCATTTCCAAATTCATATTTTCTTAAACTAATTTGTGGACGGAATTATTGGTAGGCTGTAAATTCCAAACTTGCAGGCTTCGCTGCGGTGACGGAGATTAAGTTCCATTTTTGGCTACATTGACTTAAATAACAATTAAAAGGGGGAATGCGGTTAATGTGCATTAAGATTACAAAATAAATTCCAATGTCTATGGTAAATAAAGCAGAAGGGTTTTTCTGTTAACTTAATAATCACTGGAAACCAGCAGCGAAATAAACCACACCACCCTGGTAGAAAAATTGGAGGGGCCCAGTATCATTATCTCTCCCGCTCTGCTGGTTGCGCCCCCCTCCCCCACCTAATGCTCGCAAAGACACAAGCGCATTCATTTAAAGGAGAAGAGCCGCGGGGAGAGGGGATTTTAATACTATAGAGGAAGCCAACCCTGCTTTCTCTATAGTTACGCCCCTGCTGGAAACACAGAAAGATCAATTCCTGCCACCCAGTCTTCTTATTGTGTTTCCAATCTCTGGTGGTGATACTTTATGGATGTCAAGGTCAAATGTAGACCTTTGCATTAGGAAGCACTTTGAAATGGCACCACCATGAAATGAGCAGCTCATGACCAAGCCAAATGTCTAAAGTTTCTCCTTCTGTAGTAAGGACCCCCCCCCCCATAGACTCAACCATCTGGACAACTTTTAGAAAGTGAGTAAGCCTGGCTAGTTCCAATTCAAGTTTTAGAGACTCGAACGCAAGTTTTAGAGACTCCTCCAGACAGAAAACATTCTTTAAGGTTACTTACTCATCGTGCACAATAGTGGGTCCATCTCTGGTCAGGGCCTCTTCCTTAATCACATTGATCAGTTCAAACACATTGCTGATTGGAGCATCCGGATTGGGCCACTTGGGGCACTGAAAGTGACGAACTTCTAACACATAATCATCCTAATTAAAGAGCAGGAGACTCTGGGTTACAAACACACACTCTCTGAGCAGCAAGACTGGTAATGTGCTCTTAGGGTTTATGGCAGCCATACAACAGGAGGCCATAGACAGCCTTATGTCAGAAGCAGATGAGATAACATTTATTTATAAAATGCCCATCGGCAAAATGAGCAGACAACAACCATGTTATATTCATGGAAGCCACTGAAGATCAAGAAGAGCAAGCTTTGGGGTGCTGCCTTAAATCTTGGAGCTACAGCTGAATGGTTTTCATTTGTCTGTAAGCTATGAACTATCTCAGGACTAGAGGAGGCCCTGACCTCTAAAAGGCACAAATTGGTCCAAAGAGTAAACAAGGAGTTGCTTCTTCTCAAGGCTGTATTTTGGGCCACCCTAGGCACCGGACCTCTTCACACCCATCAGCGCATGTGCAAATGACAGAGACAGAACGGATGTCACAATATACCATGCATGCTTGTGACATCACCCCCTCGCTACCTCCCACCTCTGCAGCTGGATTCTATGGGAATATGGCGTCAGGAGAAGAGTTTTTTTTATTTTGGGGCAAAAAATGTATTTACCAGGCACATGACCTCGAGTGCCTGCTTCTTCTTTTTCCTCTTATTGGCATTGTTGTTATTATATACTCATATTACTCACCCCCAGAATATTTAACCCCTTTTCCAGCCCTTTATTTATAATGGAATAAAAGAATACAGCTACTTTTGCATTCACCTTAGCTAAGATCACAGTGCAGGGATGTTGCAGGGCTGACTCTAAGCCAGAAGCGTTTAAGCCTTGATTTATCATGAAGTGAAAACCCAAGTGAAAAGGCTTTTCCCTAAATCATACCTTGTTCTACTGAGGCGACCAATCACAGTGCCTATAAATATGCTGGATAATATAGGGGAGCTTGGGGGCTGGACAACTGGCTGGTGCCCAACAGATCACTAATCTTTCCCATACATATTTCTTAAAACAAAAAGTCCCACCAACAAGGTGACAGCTCTGCTCTAGAGAATAACCAAGTAGGGTGCTAGCTCTTCTCTCTGCTTGATTAATCTGGGACTAAAGAAACACCAATGTCAAAATAAGAATGTACCCCCTGCTGTAAATAAGGATATTAGAAGTCACTAAGGGGTTCTGTGACCATATAAAGGTACAAGGCTGCAGGCTGAGTTATACAGGGAACTCTGAGTATCACTCATGTATTATAAGGGATAATGTACCCCCTACTGTAAATGATAAGGATATTAGAAGTCACTGAGGGGTTGTTCTGTGACCATATAAAGGCACAAGGCTGCAGGCTGAGTTATACAGGGAACTCTGAGTATCACTCATGTATTATAAGGGATAATGTACCCCCTACTGTTAAATGATAAGGATATTAGAAGTCACTGATGGGCTGTTCTGTGACCATATAAAGACACAAGGCTGCAGTTTGAGTTATACAGGGAATTCTGAGTATCACTCATGTATTATAAGGGATAATGTACCCCCTACTGTAAATGGTAAGGATATTAGAAGTCACTAAGGGGTTGTTCTGTGACCATATAAAGGCACAAGGCTGCAGGCTGAGTTATACAGGGAACTCTGAGTATCACTCATGTATTATAAGGGATAATGTACCCCCTACTGTAAATGATAAGGATATTAGAAGTCACTTAGGGGTTCTGTGACCATATAAAGGCACAAGGCTGCAGGCTGAGTTATACAGGGAACTCTGAGTATCACTCATGTATTATAAGGGATAATGTACCCCCTACTGTAAATGATAAGGATATTAGAAGTCACTGAGGGGCTGTTCTGTGACCATATAAAGACACAAGGCTGCAGTTTGAGTTATACAGGGAATTCTGAGTATCACTCATGTATTATAAGGGATAATGTACCCCCTACTGTAAATGATAAGGATATTAGAAGTCACTTAGGGGTTGTTCTGTGACCATATAAAGGCACAAGGCTGAAGATTTCCATCAGAAGTATTTAGATAGATGCACAGTAAATATCCACCAATTTGCGGTTTGCTCACCTGCGTCGCTTCAAGGATAAAGTCGTGAATGATAATTTGCTCTTCGTTGGACAGACACAGCCTGTCCTTGCTGATAAGGGTAACGGTGAAGGCCTCACAGTTCATGGATTCTTCTCGACTTGGCCAGTAAACAAATTCATCTTCAGCCTGTCCAACACATTCCAGATAGGAAAAAAATTTATATAATTAGTAACCTACAGATATAACAGAACATTCTGTCCCAGTGGCTGCACAGATCCTATCTGATCCCCATTGTAAGCAGCAGTCCTGTCCTGCTTTATGGCTGAGATTCCTATAATAAATTGAGGCACATTATGGAATGAGTGTGTTTAAACACTTCTGTTTTAAAGCCATTTTATTAAATCACTGCTCATTTTGACTTCTTGTAAATAAGCAGAGTAAAACTCAATTTCCAGCACAAACCCCTCGTTAATTAGGATGTTTGCCCTTTTCCGTTCTAGAAAAATAACTAAATTTAATTACAAAACAGCACGTTTAACATTACTCTTTCCCTTTTCCTTAAGTTTAGCTCCGTATCGTCACCACACGAGCCGTTATTAATGAGTTTGGACTCCGGAAAACAAAATCACACTCCTTGACCGATAACATTAAGAAATACATTTGACAGATGTTTCCTTTCTGGGTAATTTAGCCTTCATTAAATACATTATGATAGGGAGAATCAGACTGTATGATGAGGGACATGTTCATTTATTTAAGTGGGTCTGTAGCCAACAACACTCTACCACCTTCACAGAAGATTGGGGGGGGGCGAACAAAGCAGGAGGGAAAAATACTTATACATTAGACAAACAAAAATTTCTAAATTAGAAACAGCCAAGTGTTTTGCCTCTTCTGCATGAAATAATGGGCTTCCCTATATAACAATACATGGCTATTCCCAGCAGAGTAACTATTGTGTACAGGCCCCCCCTGAAAAAAAATTCTTTGGCACAGAGATCCCTACCCAGTAGGGTTGCCACCTGTCTGGATTTGACCTGTAAAGCCCGGTTTTCGGGTGGGCTGCCCGGATCAAAACTGCCTGCCCAGTTTTCCTAATTTGGACATTGATGCGGCGATTGGCCATTCCCAACTGCCATGTCATAGCTCTGCCCACGACCCGCCTACCCAATGTCACTGTCCTGCCCACAGCATCATTGTCCCGCCCAAGTGATGTCATTGGCCCTTCCCCCACCTGGAGCTCCCTGAGGGTAAAAGTGGCAACCCTACTACCCAGCCCCTGAAGCCCACTCCCAACCTCCCACCCGTCAACTCCAGGCCCTGACCTTTTATACCCTTGAGCCACATTCAAATGTAAAAAGAGTTGAGGAGCAACACAAGCAAAATAAGCAAATAAGGGCTGATTAGCTATTTGGTAGACCCTATATGGACTGGCAGCCTACAGGAGACTGTGTTTGGCAGTACACCTGTTTTTTATACAGCCAAAACTTGCCTCCAAGCCTGGAATTCAAAAATAAGCACCTGTTTTGAGTTACCGCACTGGCCATTTGGCCTCAAAGCTGGGCCTCATTGGACACCTACACCTAGTATTTGGACTCTTGGAGAACCTTAAAGGCAAGTTTCAACTCCTGATCCAACCTATATTCACTTTACTCTGTATATCCCTGCAGGTGGCACTTGCACAACTCCCTGGCAGCTGTGCTGAGTCTATGGGGCCTGGCTCTGCTACAATGAGCATTTCATAACAACTCTGCAGTTTATTTGGTATGGAAACCAGTAACTGCGAAGAGCAAGAGCCAAGGCATGGTTTGTATGTGTCTCCATTTTCAATTGGATACTCTGAGAATTGGGGAGAATGTCCGTTTTCTCTCATACATAAACCTGAGATAAGGGGCGTAACTACAGAGGAAGCAGACCCTGCGGCTGCAAGGGGGGGGGGGAGGTATAGGGTCCCCACAAGGCCCTACAGTTTCAAGTCAAGTTAAGAAGATTTATTTATTATCTATGCTGCATATAGAACATACACAATGAGACAAAATTATCAATAATTATTGGTAAAACAGGTCAACCTCGAGACATTTTGGGGGCTGAAAAATAACTTGCTGTGGGGTCCAGTCATATCTAGTTATGTCACTGCCTGAAAGTCCAGCCTGAAGGTCAGTTAGTGAGGGACTTGGGGTAGATATTTAATTGTTGCCCTAGATATTCTTGGAACCATAGTTAATAACAGATACACATTCTGTACCAATTTCATGAGCTAAGAGGACTGTGACGACCAGCAAGAGGTGTTCTGAACAAATGTCGGAAAGCAAAGGGGGCTTAAACTGAAAAAAATGTACTGTTCTAGAATATAATTTAGACAAGCTTACTGACTGGCATCAGTAAAATCAAATCACACAACCGCCACTTGAAAGCCCTCCAGCTGTATCTGATCCCATAAATGGCCACATGTTGTCTAACTTCCCCTTTAATAAACTACCTGTTTTTGACACTTAAAGGAGAAGGAAAGATACAGAAGCATTTTATTGCAAGCTAGAATGCCATATTTATTCTGTAGAATGTTTTACCATACCTGAGTAAAAAGCTCTAGAAGCTCTCTGTTTAAGATAGCAGCTGCCATATTAGCTTGGTGTGACATCAATTCCTGTCTGAATCTCTCCCTGCTCACTCATAGCTCAGATTACAGGAGGGAGAAGGGAGGAGAGAGAGAGAGAGAGAGAGAGAGAGAGAGAGAGAGGAGCAAACTGAGCATGCTCAAGCCCTAGCCCTGGAGGTTTAAGCTGAAAACAGGAAGTCTGATACAGAAGCCCATGAGTACACAATAGAAGGAAAGAAATGTGATGTTTCTTTTGACAGAGGACTCAGAGCAGCATTACTTTGAGGGGTTACTGGTGTATTTATATAGACCTTTCTGATAAAGCTTACTTAGTTTTAGCCTTTCCTTCTACTTTAATGCGGTTTAGAAGAAATGATCTACCCTGAAATACATCTGAGTTTCTGGAATGAATTCTTCTGATATCTGAACATGTACTTTTTTTTTTTTAATACAGGAAAAAATTTCTCTTCATCTCAGAGTTTACAATATTATTGGTGCCAATCTGTCCTGGTAATGGCAGTAACAAGCATTTTGTCTTGACAGGTCTCGGCAGCAAAATGCATTTTTGGGTTGAAATATTTGCCAGCTCTCTGCGTTATTGACTCGGAATGGAATTCATGACAAATATTTTAAGCACGGCAAAGAGTGCGTGTCTCAATAAATAGGAACCCGGCAACGGCTTTTAGTGGCCGCGCCGCAATCTGCAGCTTATTGGAATTAAATAATGTTCTTTTCTTGATATCAAAAGGTATCAATAAGCCAAACCCCCCAAACAAAAATGTAGAGTTTTTAGCAGTGTCCTACAGCTGCCGTACATTATGTGCCAGGAAACCATTACCATCCTAGAGAATATGGAGTAAGGAATCATACATATATTGTGCTATTCTCTGTTTGAAGAAACAATATGACACTTTCTCCCCTTATGTATAAATACAAATATACAAAGAAGGAATGTTCTGGGCACACAATAAGCTATACCCCCATACTGTACTGTCTAAGGGAATCAATATGGCACCTCCTCCTCCCATATGTATAAATACAAATATACAGAGAAGGAATGTTCTGGGCACACAATAAGCTATACCCCCATACTGTACTGTCTAAGGGAATCAATATGGCACCTCCTCCTCCCATATGTATAAATACAAATATACAGAGAAGGAATGTTCTGGGCACACAATAAGCTATACCCTCATACTGTACTGTCTAAGGGAATCAATATGGCATCTCCCTCCTCCCATATGTATAAATACAAATATACAGAGAAGGAATGTTCTGGGCACACAATATGCTATACCCTCATACTGTACTGTCAATACTGTTCCTTTCAGTGAACTACAACCCTGTACCAGTTTCATATCCAGTAACGAAGCTGCCAGTAACAATCCCATTAGAAGGAAAAACCGAGGACGTTTGTTATGTTTACAGCATTTGGAAATGGATAGTTTTTTTTACATTTCCTTCCGACAGCCAAATTTTCAGCTTGTCCTAACGATGACAGCCCACGCCAAACAACATCTGCCGGCCTGCCTATTTATTATTGCAGTAATTTACACCCTAATAATTGAGTACGACGACTTGCAACTACCTGTCGCTTTCTTACATTTGTATTAGCAGAAGGCAAAGCAAATATGAAGCAAGACAAAAAGAAAGAATAGGAACACAGATTTGCCTCTAACTGTTACCTATTTAGCGGTCCCAGCTGCAAGAAAATATGGGTGGCATTTAGCACTTTGCACTTGTTTTGATAAATGAGCTTTAAGGGTCAGGGCACACAATCAGATTTGGGGAGATTAGTCACCCGGCATTTCGGGCGACTTTAGAAAATTATGCGCTCCGAGTGCCATCCCGTCGGCAATTTACATTCTAGCCGGCAGGAGGCAGTTCAGGGAGATTAGTCGCCCGAAGAAGAGGAGATTTGTCATGGGGGGACTAATCTCCCCCAATATGAGCGTGTGCCCTGACTCTAAGAAGAGATTTCCATGGCACGTTCACTCACCAAGCTCTGGTTATCGGGGAGCATGACGATGATCTGCGCGTTGTGATCCCAAATCATTCGCCAAAAGTCTTTCGTTGTGTGCGGCATGGGGTGCTGGGTTATGATGAATTCATTGCTCCTTAAATAGCCCTGGAGATAGAGCATTCAGATTGACACCAGGAGATGAAACATCTCACGGAGAGCAATTGATACCAATCCCGATCGTTTTGACTTACCATGATGTAAGAGGCATTGATGTAATCCGTTCCCTTCATTCCCGGTAATGGCGCAAGTCCCACCCTGGCACGTTCAGCTGCGGAGAATAAGAGAAGGTGCTAAGCGACATTAACAACAAGACATATATATATCCTTCAATGAGCGGGGACCTTCCTACATGTTGGGTGTCTACGTGTGAATTGCTCCAAAGCAATGCAAGGAATGTAGAAAGCAGAGCTCCTCTCATTGGTGGCATTGAAGAGATCCCTTGGCATTGGAGATCTGCAGTGATCACCTGTATTTTGACTGCCTTACCCTGGTAGCAGCAGCCATATCTTCTGTGTCATTACCCAACTGATGGCCCCACATGCAAGAACCAGATCAACCACCATGGACCTTCCCAACGAGCTTTTGGATAACACCATTAGGCCACACTTCTATACAGTAACCAACCATCATTTACATTTCTGCAAAGTATCAGCTGCTTCCCTCGTGTCTAACTGCTGCCTTGTGCCTCCCCCATAACCTTTTCTATGAAAGGAGAATTCAACCCTAATGTTAAAAAACCCCTACCCCCCTACCCTACATAGACCCCCCTCCCTCCTCCCCCTAGCCTAAGTGTTACCCCGTGCAAATGCCCCTGACGTTTTACTTACCCCTCGGAGCAGATTCAGGCATCGGAGTTCACGGGCGCCATCTTCAGCCGATTTGGTAATCTTCAGAATGAGACCGGCTCTTTAGGCAATTTTCACGAATTTTGGCGCATGCGCAGTTGTCACAACAGAAAATTGCTCCTACTGCGCATGCCCTGCCACACCAGTCTCATCCCGAAGATTTTCGAAGAGAAGAAGATGGCGCCCGTGAACTCCGATGCCTGAATCTGCACCGAGGGGTAAGTAAAACGTCAGGGGCATTTGCACGGGGTAACACTTAGGCTAGGGGGAGGAGGGAGGGGGGTCTATGTAGGGTAGGGGGGTAGGGGTTTTTTAACATTAGGGTTGAATTCTCCTTTCATAGAAAAGGTTATGGGGGAGGCACAAGGCAGCAGTTAGACACGAGGGAAGCAGCTGATACTTTGCAGAAATGTAAATGATGGTTGGTTACTGTATAGAAGTGTGGCCTAATGGTGTTATCCAAAAGCTCGTTGGGAAGGTCCATGGTGGTTGATCTGGTTCTTGCATGTGGGGCCATCAGTTGGGTAATGACACAGAAGATATGACTGCTGCTACCAGGGTAAGGCAGTCAAAATACAGGTGATCACTGCAGATCTCCAATGCCAAGGGATCTCTTCAATGCCACCAATGAGAGGAGCTCTGCTTTCTACATTCCTTGCATTGCTTTGGAGCAATTCACACGTAGACACCCAACATGTATGTAGAGTAGGGTTTTTTTTTGAACGTTAGGGTTGAATTCTCCTTTAAAGGGGTTAAGTGAACTTTTACTATGTTATAGAATGGCCAATTTCAATTGGTCTTTATTATTATTACTATTATTTTTTATATTTTATTGTTGCCTTCTTCTTCTGACTCTTTTCAGCTTTCAATTAGGGGTCATCTACAAACCAATACTCTGTAAGGCTGCAAATGTATTGTTATTGCTACTTTTTATTACTCCTCTTTCTATTCAGGCCTCTCCTATCATGTTCCAGTCTCTTATTCAAATCAATGTCTGGTTTCTGAAGTGATTTAGACCCTAGCAACCAGATTGTTGACATTGCAAACTGGAGAGCTGCTGAATAAAAAGCTAAATGACTCCAAAACCCACAAATAATAAAAACCAATTGCAAATTGTGTCAGAATATCAGTCTCTACATCATACTAACAGTTAATTTAAAGGCGGAGAGCCCCTTTAAAGCCTTAGAACAAGACGTATGAATTTGATAGACTGGTTTAGTTCCTTCAACTCTGCTGCCCCATCCCGACCGTGTGCCCCATTAACTGCTCAATCAAATCCACTCTCATTCTTTCTGCTCACTCACGAGGCCTTTCCTTTGCCCTCAGCTCCTCTTGATCATTCTATCCATCCTTTGACTCTGCAGATCACCTGCTTCTGCTTCAGAAACTTCACTCACTGACATACCCTTTGCCTTTTTTTAATCTTTCTGCTATTTAAGAGTTTCCGTTTCAGCTGCCCATTGTGCCACTGCTGACCTATGTTCTGGCGTAGCGGGAAGGTTTCTGCTGGGTCTCGGGGCTGGTCTCTCTCTCTACCCACTCTCCCTTGGAGATCTAATCACTTGCTTTGTATGCAGCCCTATCTCCCCGTGCCACTCATCACTCTTTCTTTTGTCTTTAACCTCAATCGTACAGAACCATTAACCCCGAGGCCACTGAAACTGAAGACAGAAAGCAAACGAAAGAAATATCACTCTCTTACCATTCCTAACTTACCAGCTATTATAGTTACAGACAATAGTCTTCTAATGGTCTCTGTTTCTTAGAGTTGATCTTTAATACGGATATTGGGCCATAACTAGATTTTCTTTCAAAGGAGAACTTCACCTCCAATTTTTCTCATACAGAAAACTGGGTCGGGCACCACCCAGTGAAATTATTCGTTTACATGCAAAATAACAGTTTCCACTGATCCAAAGGTTTATCTTTTAGGACTAGTTCTAACCATTAAACGGGGCTGGCTCCTTTGGTGTACATATTCAGATTTGGCCATATTTTACCTGTTGAGTAGGGTTGCCACCTGTCCGGATTTTACCCAGATTAGGAAATCCGGACAGGACATTGAAGTGAATGACAACCAATAGCTGATCGCTACTTCCTCATTCCCGCCCCTGACATCACCGCTCTGCCTCCCTACGTCACCAGCCCTCCCCCAGTCTGTTTTCACCCCGCCCCCCCCAAAAAGGTGGAACCCTACTGTTGAGTTATTTCCCCTTCCACTGCCACACCTGTCTTCCCATTCTTATAATATATGGCTAGAGTTGGGTGGCATGCTAGGGTTCAGATAGGACCATGATCCATTGCTAAATGGCGTTTCTTGATTTATAGGAACCGGTACAAAGCAGAACACAAGGCCAGAGAGAAAGTGAAAGATCTTACATGGCACCACCGAGGAATTCCTGTTCTTCTCTTTGTTGGAGTCTTTCTGGGCGCTGAAACATTCCACGTACTTTGCGTTGCACTGCGTCACCAACTGAAACGTAACAACGAGATGTACTGGAAGTTATTGCATGGCTGGTGGGTCATGCCCATAATCTGACTATGGGAAGAGCTGGATTTTTTTTTTAGACTTTTGGCTTGTACAGGTATGGGATCCGTTATCCAGAATGCTTGGTAAAAGTGGTTTTCTGGATAATCGATTTTTCTTCATACCTTAAGTCTACTAGAAAATCATGTAAACATTAAATTAACCCAATAGGCTGGTTTCATCTCCAATAAGGATAAATTATATTAATTACAGAGAAAAAGGAAATCATTTTTAAAAATGTTGATTATTTGGATAAAATGGAGCCTATGGGAGACGGCCTTTCTGCAATTCGGAGTTATCAATTTGGCGTTATAACAGGTTTCTGGATAACGGATCACATACCTGTATTCAGCATGAGAACATGGCTAGCGGGTGATTTAATGGAGAATTAAGGTGGACAACAATGGCAGGAGGAAAGGTGTGAACTGGAAATCCTATTTTTTAACCTTTTACCTGCCAAGAACGTAGGTACTACGTTCTTGCAGGGAAAAGCCCTAACTGCCAAGCACGTAGTACCTACGTTCTTGGCTTTAAAGGGCTCCTCTCTGCATCTGCGGCGATTGCCGCTTCAGCAGAGAGTTCCATTAGTCTCCCCACCCCCTGGCAACGAGCAGAGGGAGAGGAGGGGGAGGTAACGTGGGTCCTGCGACGCGATCGTCGCAGGACCCGTCTACAGTTATGCAGACACGTGTCTGCTGCTTGTGCTGCCTCTCCTCTCCTCTGCTCCTCTCTGCATCTGCGGCGATTGCCGCTTCAGCAGAGGGATTTTTTACTCTCCCCACCCCCTAGGCAACGAGCAGAGGGAGAGGAGGGGGAGGCCACGTGGGTCCTGCGATCGTCGCAGGACCCGTCTACAGTTATGCAGACACGTGTCTGCTCCTTGTGCTGCGTCTCCTCTGCCAGTTCCAGCCAGCCTGCTGCTTCCTGCTGCGTGCACTCTGCTTTAGGGCCCCCCCCTTAGCTGCCCAGGACCCTGCTGGACATCAGAACTGTAAGTAACATTTATTTTACAGTTATACACACATTTACATACTAATTACATGCATGTACAAATACACAATACACATTTTACTAAGTTAGCTGTATTCTTTTTCTTTTCAGGCTTTTTTTTTGTTGTTGCAATTTTGTATATGTCAAAATGTG
Organism: Xenopus petersii; assembly: GCA_038501925.1. Lineage (NCBI taxonomy): Eukaryota > Metazoa > Chordata > Amphibia > Anura > Pipidae > Xenopus > Xenopus petersii. The sequence continues at coordinate 152,212,076 of CM076678.1, forward strand.
TACTTTACAAAAATGTATGTTTTTTGGGGGGGGTCTTGTGCTGTTAGGGGGTCTTGTGGCACAATATACAGTCACTGCTTTATGTTCACAGAAGGCGAAAAGACAATTTTCAGAAATGTCATACGCTGCCTTAGCGTAACTTTGCAGTACGATAGTTTGGAGTAGAAAGACATAATTACCTATTTTGTATTCGTCAGAATGTGTACTTTCTAAAAATATATGGTTTTGGGGGTCTATGTGCTGTTAGGAGGGTATTGTGGCTCAATATGCTGTCACAGGCCATTCTTCACAGAAGGTGAAAAGACAGAGAAGAAAATTCAAATGCACTAATTTTATTTGGGGGTCCGCACATGCCAGCTGCTTTGGTATACCTATGCATATTGGGCAACAAACTGTTCAGTAGACCCGTGGCGTCAATATTTAGGGTGTTTTACAATTCTATATAAGAAATTAGGTGAGATAAATGCGGCCAATTGCAATATTTTTAGACAATTTTCAGAAATGTCATAAGAACCGCTGCCTTTAGCGTAGCTTTGCAGTAAGGTAGTTTGGAGTAGAAAGACATAATTACCCATTTTAGATTCGTCAGAATGTGTGCTTTCCAAACATATATGGTTTTGGGGGTCTATGTGCTGTTAGGAGGGTCTTTTGTCAAATAATACGCAGTCATGGGTCATTCTTCACAGAAGGTGAAAAGACAGCGGAGAAAATTCAAATACACAATTTTTTTGGGGGTCCGCACATGCCAGTTGCTTTGGTATATCTATGCATATTGGGCATGAAAATGTTCAGTAGACCCTTGCCATCAATATTTAGGATGTTTTACAATTGTTTGTAAGAAATTGGGTGAGATAAATGTGACCAATTGCAATATTTTAGACAATTTTCAGAAATGTCATAAAAACCGCTGCCTTTAGCGTAGCTTTACAGTAAGGTAGTTTGGAGTAGAAAGACATAATTACCCATTTTAGATTCGTCAGAATGTGTGCTTTCCAAACATATATAGTTTTGGGGGTCTATGTGCTGTTAGGAGGGTCTTTTGGCAAATAATACACAGTCATGGGTCATTCTTCACAGAAGGTGAAAAGACAGAGAAGAAAATTCAAATGCACTAATTTTATTTGGGGGTCTGCACATGCCAGTTGTTTTGGTATATCTATGCATACTTGGCATCAAACTGTTCAGTAGACCCTTGGCGTCAATATTTAGGGCGTTTTACAATGGTATGTAAGAAATTGGGTGAGATAAATGCGACCAATTGCAATATTTTTAGACAATTTTCAGAAATGTCATAAAAACCGCTGCCTTTAGCGTAGCTTTACAGTAAGGTAGTTTGGAATAGAAAGACATAATTACCCATTTTTGATTCGTCAGAATGTGTACTTTCCAAACATATATGGTTTTGGGGGTCTATGTGCTGTTAGGAGGGTCTTTTGGCAAATAATACACAGTCACGGGCCTTTCTTCACAGAAGGTGAAAAGACAGAGAAGAAAATTCAAATACACAAATAATTTGGGGGTCCGCACATGCCAGCTGCTTTGGTATATCTATGCATATTGGGCATCAAACTGTTCAGTAGACCCTTGGCGTCAATATTTAGGGTGTTTTACAATTGTATGTTACAAATTGGGTGAGATAAATGTGACCAATTGCAATATTTTAGACAATTTTCAGAAATGTCATAAAAACCGCTGCCTTTAGCGTAGCTTTGCAGTAAGGTAGTTAGGAGTAGAAAGACATAATTACCCATTTTAGATTCGTCAGAATGTGTACTTTCCAAACATATATGGTTTTGGGGTCTACGTGCTGTTAGGAGGGTCTTTTGGCAAATAATACACAGTCACGGGCCATTCTTCACAGAAGGTGAAAAGACAGCGGAGAAAATTCAAATGCACTAATTTTATTTGGGGGTCTGCACATGCCAGTTGTTTTGGTATATCTATGCATACTTGGCATCAAACTGTTCAGTAGACCCTTGGCGTCAATATTTAGGGCGTTTTACAATGGTATGTAAGAAATTGGGTGAGATAAATGCGACCAATTGCAATATTTTTAGACAATTTTCAGAAATGTCATAAAAACCGCTGCCTTTAGCGTAGCTTTACAGTAAGGTAGTTTGGAATAGAAAGACATAATTACCCATTTTTGATTCGTCAGAATGTGTACTTTCCAAACATATATGGTTTTGGGGTCTATGTGCTGTTAGGAGGGTCTTTTGGCAAATAATACACAGTCACGGGCCATTCTTCACAGAAGGTGAAAAGACAGCGGAGAAAATTCAAATACACAAATTATTTGGGGGTCCGCACATGCCAGCTGTTTTGGTATATCTATGCATATTGGGCATCAAACTGTTCAGTAGACCCTTGGCGTCAATATTTAGGGTGTTTTACAATTGTATGTTACAAATTGGGTGAGATAAATGTGACCAATTGCAATATTTTAGAAAATTTTCAGAAATGTCATAAAAACCGCTGCCTTTAGCCTAGCTTTGCAGTAAGGTAGTTAGGAGTAGAAAGACATTATTACCCATTTTAGATTCCTCAGAATGTGTACTTTCCAAACATATATGGTTTTGGGGGTCTACGTGCTGTTAGGAGGGTCTTTTGGCAAATAATACACAGTCACGGGCCATTCTTCACAGAAGGTGAAAAGACAGCGGAGAAAATTCAAATACACAAATTTTTTGGGGGTCCGCACATGCCAGCTGCTTTGGTATATCTATGCATATTGGGCATCAAACTGTTCAGTAGACCCTTGGCGTCAATATTTAGGGAGTTTTACAATTGTATGTAACAAATTGGGTGAGATAAATGCGACCAATTGCAATATTTTTACACAGTTTTCAGAAACGTCATAAAAACCACTGCCTTTAGCGTAGCTTTGCAGTAAGGTAGTTTGGAGTAGAAAGACATAATTACCCATTTTAGATTCGTCAGAATGTGTACTTTCCAAAAATATATGGCTTTTAGGGGTTACCATAACTTTTTGTAGCTTTTATCCCATATAAAACTGGTAATGTTTGGAAATTAGTGTAAATGTAAGACATCAAATAAGTATGCAAAAGGTAGATTCTGGGGTCTTTACATGCCATGTACTTCGATAATCTTATGTACATTGGGCATCAAACTGTTCAGAGGAGCACAGGCTTTCATATTTGGGGTGATTTATCTTGATACCTAATAGTATGTATGAAATAAGGTGCTGCAGGTGGAAGTTTTGAGGTGATTTTTGGAAATGTCCCCAAAATTGCCAAATTTAGGAAAGATTTGCGGCTTGGTGCTTTGGGGTAGAAAGACGTGCATACCCAATTTAGATTCGGGGGAATGTGTACTTTCTAAAAATATATAGTTTTCTGGGGTGAACGTACTGTTCCCTACCTTTGCCCACCCCAAAATGATGTAAATGTCTTGATTTTGCAGCACCTGAAATGACAGACCAAATGGGGGGTCTTCCTTTTGGGGCCCTATATGCCACGTGCTTAGGTACACCTATACATATTGGGCATCAAACTGTTCAGCGGACCCTAGGCTTTCACATTTGGGGTCATTTGTCTTGATAACCAATAGTTTGTTTGATATAAGATGCTGCAGGTGGAAGTTTTGAGGTGATTTTTGGAAATGTCCCCAAAATTGCCAAATTTAGGAAAGATTTGCGGCTTGGTGCTTTGGGGTAGAAAGACGTGCATACCCAATTTAGATTCGGGGGAATGTGTACTTTCTAAAAATATATAGTTTTCTGGGGTGAACGTACTGTTCCCTACCTTTGCCCACCCCAAAATGATGTAAATGTCTTGATTTTGCAGCACCTGAAATGACAGACCAAATGGGGGGTCTTCCTTTTGGGGCCCTATATGCCACGTGCTTAGGTACACCTATACATATTGGGCATCAAACTGTTCAGCGGACCCTAGGCTTTCACATTTGGGGTCATTTGTCTTGATAACCAATAGTTTGTTTGATATAAGATGCTGCAGGTGGAAGTTTTGAGGTGATTTTTGGAAATGTCCCCAAAATTGCCAAATTTAGGAAAGATTTGCGGCTTGGTGCTTTGGGGTAGAAAGACGTGCATACCCAATTTAGATTCGGGGGAATGTGTACTTTCTAAAAATATATAGTTTTCTGGGGTGAACGTACTGTTCCCTACCTTTGCCCACCCCAAAATTATGTAAATGTCTTGATTTTGCAGCACCTGAAATGACAGACCAAATGGGGGGTCTTCCTTTTGGGGCCCTATATGCCACGTGCTTAGGTACACCTATACATATTGGGCATCAAACTGTTCAGCGGACCCTAGGCTTTCACATTTGGGGTCATTTGTCTTGTTAACCAATAGTATGTTCGATATAAGATGCTGCACGGTGGAAGTTTTGAGGTGATTTTTGGAAATGTCCCCAAAATTGCCAAATTTAGGAAAGATTTGCGGCTTGGTGCTTTGGGGTAGAAAGACATGCATACCCAATTTAGATTCGGGGGAATGTGTACTTTCCTACAATATATGGTTTTCTGGGGTGAACGTACTTTTTTTTACCTTTGCCCACCCCAAAATGATGTAAATGTGTTGATTTTGCAGCACCTGAAATGACAGACCAAATGGGGGGGTCTTCCTTTTGAGGCCCCTATATGCCACGTGCTTAGGTACACCTATATATATTGGGCATCAAACTGTTCAGCGGACCCTAGGCTTTCATATTTGGGGTCATTTGTCTTGATAACCAATGGTATGTTCGATATAAGATGCTGCACGGTGGAAGTTTTGAGGTGATTTTTGGAAATGTCCCCAAAATTGACAAATTTAGGAAAGATTTGTGGCTTGGTGCTTTGGGGTAGAAAGACATGCATACCAAATTTAGATTCGGGGGAATGTGTACTTTCTGAAAACATATGGTTTTCTGGGGTGAACGTACTTTTTTCTACCTTTGCACACCCCAAAATGATGTAAATGTGTTGATTTTGCAGCACCTGAAATGACAGACCAAATGGGGGGTCTTCCTTTTGAGGCCCCTATATGCCACGTGCTTAGGTACACTTATACATATTGGGCATCAAACTGTTCAGCGGACCCTAGGCTTTCATATTTAGGGTCATTTGTCTTGATAACCAATAGTATGTTCGATATAAGATGCTGCAGGGTGGAAGTTTTGAGGTGATTTTTGGAAATGTCCCCAAAATTACCAAATTTAGGAAAGATTTGCGGCTTGGTGCTTTGGGGTAGAAAGACATGCATACCCAATTTGGATTCGGGGGAATGTGTACTTTCTGAAAATATATAGTTTTCTGGGGTGAACGTACTGTTTCCTACCTTTGCCCACCCCAAAATGATGTAAATGTGTTGATTTTGCAGCACCTGAAATGATAGACTAAATGGGGGTCTTCCTTTTGAGGCCCCTATATGCCCCGTGCTTAGGTACACCTATACATATTGGGCATCAAACTGTTCAGCGGACCCTAGGCTTTCATATTTGGGGTCATTTGTCTTGATAACCAATAGTTTGTTTGATATAAGATGCTGCAGGGTGGAAGTTTTGAGGTGATTTTTGGAAATGTCCCCAAAATTGGCAAATTTAGGAAAGATTTGTGGCTTGGTGCTTTGGGGTAGAAAGACATGCATACCCAATTTAGATTCGGGGGAATGTGTACTTTCTGAAAATATATAGTTTTCTGGGGTGAACGTACTGTTTCCTATCTTTGCCCACCCCAAAATGATGTAAATGTGTTGATTTTGCAGCACCTGAAATGATAGACTAAATGGGGGTCTTCCTTTTGAGGCCCCTATATGCCACGTGCTTAGGTACACCTATACATATTGGGCATCAAACTATTCAGCGGACCCTAGGCTTTCATATTTGGGGTCATTTGTCTTGATAACCAATAGTTTGTTTGATATAAGATGCTGCAGGGTGGAAGTTTTGAGATGATTTTTGGAAATGTCCCCAACATTGGCAAATTTAGGAAAGATTTGCGGCCTGGTACTTTGGGGTAGAAAGACATGCATACCCAATTTAGATTCGGGGGAATGTGTACTTTCTGAAAATATATAGTTTTCTGGGGTGAACGTACTGTGTCCTATCTTTGCCCACCCCAAAATGATGTAAATGTGTTGATTTTGCAGCACCTGAAATGATAGACTAAATGGGGGTCTTCCTTTTGAGGCCCCTATTTGCCACGTGCTTAGGTACACCTATACATATTGGGCACCAAACTGTTCAGCGGACCCATGGCTTTCATATTTGGGGTAATTTGTCTTGACAACCAATGGTATGTTCGATATAAGATGCTGCAGGGTGGAAGTTTTGAAGTGATTTTTGGAAATGTCCCCAAAATTGACAAATTTAGGAAAGATTTGTGGCTTGGTGCTTTGGGGTAGAAAGACATGCATACCAAATTTAGATTCGGGGGAATGTGTACTTTCTGAAAACATATGGTTTTCTGGGGTGAACGTACTTTTTTCTACCTTTGCCCACCCCAAAATGATGTAAATGTGTTGATTTTGCAGCACCTGAAATGAAAGACCAAATGGGGGGTCTTCCTTTTGAGGCCCCTATATGCCACGTGCTTAGGTACACCTATACATATTGGGCATCAAACTGTTCAGCGGACCCTAGGCTTTCATATTTGGGGTCATTTGTCTTGATAACCAATAGTATGTTTGATATAAGATGCTGTAGGGTGGAAGTTTTGAGGTGATTTTTGGAAATGTCCCCAAAATTACCAAATTTAGGAAAGATTTGCGGCTTGGTGCTTTGGGGTAGAAAGACATGCATACCCAATTTGGATTCGGGGGAATGTGTACTTTCTGAAAATATATAGTTTTCTGGGGTGAACGTACTTTTTTCTACCTTTGCCCACCCCAAAATGATGTAAATGTGTTGATTTTGCAGCACCTGAAATGACAGACCAAATGGGGGGTCTTCCTTTTGAGGCCCCTATACGCCACGTGCTTAGGTACACCTATACATATTGGGCATCAAACTGTTCAGCGGACCCTAGGCTTTCATATTTGGGGTCATTTGTCTTGATAACCAATAGTATGTTCGATATAAGATGCTGCAGGGTGGAAGTTTTGAGGTGATTTTTGGAAATGTCCCCAACATTGGCAAATTTAGGGAAGATTTGCGGCTTGGTACTTTGGGGTAGAAAGACATGCATACACAATTTAGATTCGGGGGAATGTGTACTTTCTGAAAATATATAGTTTTCTGGGGTGAACGTACTGTTTCCTACCTTTGCCCACCCCAAAATGATGTAAATGTGTTGATTTTGCAGCACCTGAAATGATAGACTAAATGGGGGTCTTCCTTTTGAGGCCCCTATATGCCCCGTGCTTAGGTACACCTATACATATTGGGCATCAAACTGTTCAGCGGACCCTAGGCTTTCATATTTGGGGTCATTTGTCTTGATAACCAATAGTTTGTTTGATATAAGATGCTGCAGGGTGGAAGTTTTGAGGTGATTTTTGGAAATGTCCCCAAAATTGGCAAATTTAGGAAAGATTTGTGGCTTGGTGCTTTGGGGTAGAAAGACATGCATGCCCAATTTAGATTCGGGGGAATGTGTACTTTCTGAAAATATATAGTTTTCTGGGGTGAACCTACTGTTAGTGGAATGTTTGGCCTTGAAATCAGAAGTATGCCGTTTTGTGGAGCGGTGCTTTGGAAATTTGCTAGTTTACTGCTTGTAGATTTTGATCTATATTAGTGAGAAATCTCAATAAAACTATATATATTTGGTATTGTTGCGTTCATGAGACATAGACCTTTCCAAATCTGCTGTGTTCTCGTACATAAAATAAATGATGTTTCTGATATATGTAATTGTACTATGTGAAACCTGATTTTTTTCATTTTATTAGGCACTTTGAAGCCTATATTTTTTTTCAGAAGTTGAATTACACAAAAATTCTAGCATATTTTGAAAGCTCAGGTTGTCCTGAAAAAAAACATATATTGTTTCCCTGGTTAAACTAAAACACCCCCCCAGGAAATGCTCTTAAAGTGAAAGAGTACAAAATGTTCAAAAATGGTCTGGCAATAGATGTACCAAATCAGCCAAATTGTCTGGCAGCGAAAAGGTTAAAGAATTATTATAAAGCACCAATGCCGCCATGTCCTGGGTATCCACTGTCCCAATATTGTACATGGGCAGTAGAGTAAAGTCCAACGAGGTACGATAATGGGCCCCATTGAACATGACAGACTGGATAATGCATTGTTTAGACTACCGATTAAAGATGACGGAACACAGGACAGCGGATAAATGCAATAAAAAACAGGACTTCCGCTCCATTTTTTTTTATCGTTATTATTTTCAATACGACTAGCCCTTAAATGGGAAAATTCACAATAACAGCACATTTTCCCCCCCGATTGCTATAACACTTTAGCAACAGGCATCTGAAATGACATTTACTGCCGTTATAACTCGCCATGAAGACGTTATTTTACAGGCACCTCCAACGCCGCAGCAGACTCTTCCACCTGATGGAAAGAAGATGAGACTTTTTCCCTAAGTGAATCACATTTTTCCGAGGCTGAGGCTTAATGCAAAATTTTTATGAGACGAACGCATCTCTCTCTCTCGCCCTGACCGCGCTCCTAAGCACATCTTGTTTCCGAGTCAATCAGAAAACGATGGCGTCCTGGAGCTAACGCTGACAGGGCCTTGCATTACAACAGCACCGCTCGTTTAACCTGCTGAATATTAACCTGACTGCTTGGTAATAAGGGAAAATGGGTTCTAGCTGTGATCTTCTGAGATTCATACCCTGAATTGCTTCTCCAGTCGGGTCCTCCCTGCAGGGCCCGGTGTCAGGATACTATTCACATAACTGTGCAGCTGATTGGCACACACCTCCGTCTCCTTCCCCAGTATCGCCTCTAACAAGGCATCGTGGATAAAGATGTACTGTTCCTGGAGAAGAAAAATAAATCAGGGAAGCGCATTGGGTTTCAAATATGCATCATGGATAAAACACAAATTAAAGAGAGGTGAAAACCCCCAAATTAAGTGGTGCCTAATGCAAGATCTTATAATTCTAAGCAACTTACTAATATACATTCATTAAGAATTTTCAGTGGTTTTAAGGTTATTCTTAACTGTAAAGGCAGTTGAAAACAGTATCTGTCTGTCCATTTTCTAAAGCTACATTGTTTCACAGAAAAGAAAATGGACAGACAGATACAGCTTTCATCTACAATTAAATTTACAAATAACTTTAAAGCCACTTAAAATATTTAATGCATGTATATTGGAAAGTTGCTTAGAATTACTTTTCCTTTCATTAAGCAAAATATTTTATTGGGGGTTCACATTCCCTTTAACCCATCAGGAGACTACCATAAAAAGCTACGGTTAATCGGCATCGTGGCTAAAGACGTACTGCTCCTGGAGAAGAAAAATAAATCAGGGAAGCGCTATGGGTTTCATATGTGCACTGTGGATAATAGACAAATTAAAGAGGGGTGGAAACCTCCAGATTAAGTGGAGTCCAATAAAAGATCTTTTAATTCTAAGCAACTTTCCAATAAACATTCATTACAAATTTTCAGTGATTTTAAAGTTGTTCGTAAATATAAAGGCAGTTGAAAACAGTATCTGACTGTCCATTTTCTAAAGCGACATTGCTTCATAGAATACAAAATGGACAGACAGGTACAGCTTTCATCTACAATTAAATTAACAAATAACTTTAAAACCACTTAACATTTTACATTAATGTATATTGCAAAGTTGCTTTAAATTAAATTTCCTTTCATTAGGCAAAATATTATATTGGGGTTTACACCCCCTTTAACCCATTATGGAACTATCTAATTGGTAGCCTTATGTACTATTCTGGATCCTCAGCCACAGAATCTAACTATTCCCTTGGAACAGCTTCTTAAATTTGGGTTAAAAAAAAAATTGTCCTAAATTGTGCTCTAGGAATTCTAAAATCCATCAAATCCAAACGTGTGCTTCTCGGCATGAATTATGCATGACAGCAATTCTCAGCTAGCGAGCGAGATGGTTTCACAGAACTGGAGCGACTGTTTCGCTGCTGGAGCGTGCACGCCGGCCAAAGGCTTGTTAAAACAGAATGTCACATGTGGTGGGAAGATTGTAGCCGGAGTGTGCCAAGTCGCGGCAAAATGTATGACACCGGCTGACACTTTTGTTCAGAATGTTCACTGCTAGGGAAATGAAACATCGTGGCGCTGCTATATAGCGTAAATACACCTGTCACCGAGTTACCATTTTCATGGTTGCGTACCATGGCTCACTTAAAAAGAGATAAAAAAAAAATATAGTAAATGGGTAGTGATGGGCGATTTTATTCGCCAGGCACAAATTCGCTGCGAATTTCCACTTTCGCAGCCGGCAAATAAATTTGCGGAATCGCCGACGAAATTTATTTTGACGCCAATTAACAGACGTCCATTGCCTTTAATGTGCGTCAGAATTGTTGCCGGCATCAAAATAAATATGACGCGGTTGTCAAAATTCGCATTTTGCCAATTTTTCGCTGTTACGCTTCGCACATTTTTCGGCAAATTGAAATGGGAGAAATTCGCCCATCACTATAAATGGGCCATAAGCAGCTTTCATTGTTCTATTTATGCCCCACGTGTATAGAGATTTATATATATTTATAGATACCCTAGGTGCAAGAGCTTCCCCAGTGCAAACAGAAATCCTCCTCCTCTGGTTGCACCCAGCACTACAGCTCCCAGAATCCTCAGCCAATCATACATAAAAAGATTTAGTTGGACATTCTGGCTGCAGTCTGAGTTACTACCCCAGTGACAGTTCCAACAAAATCCAGCAGGTGGCACTGTAACTCCGCTTCTCCAAGCCATACCAGTCTCAGCCACCGAGGCTACTGGGATTTGTAGTTCATCAAAACCATTTTCTACACTGTGCTTAAAGCCAAACAATCAATGCCTGTGTTCCCTCTGCACCTCACGCTGCTACTTTATCTCTCGCAATCTTCCCTCGCCTTGTAGTGCAATCGTTTCTAGTTCAATGGTTCCCAAGCGCACAAAGAAGGGGGACGACGCGGTCTACTCGCTCATCGCCTGCCTTATTGTATATGGGGAGAGGGAATTCTTACCTCTGTCTGGACGAGGTAGTTGCGCTGCGTTCTGATGTGCTTCAGAAAACCCAGAGCATTAACGGTGCTTTTATCCTTAATTTGCTGTAACATGCTGTCTATCACAATGTATGTGCCGGTCCTTCCGACTCCGGCGCTGCAGGGGAAACAAAGACGAGAGCTTAGTCTGGAACTTCTCTTTTATCCATTTATCATACACAGAACACAACAAAATTCTTCCAAATTCCAGTATATCATAGACACACAGTATATAATAGACACACAGTATATCATAGACACACAGTATATCATAGAAACACAGTATATCATAGACACACAGTATATCATAGACACACAGTATATCATAGACGCTCTACTACTCTTCTCCCTTTATCTCCCATCTCATGTCCCCGGTCTTCTTCTCTCCACTTCCCCTTGTTCCACCCTTCTCATTGGTGGCTAAAGAAGGGTCTCGTTCACAGTGTGTCCCAGGAGGCTTCAAACTGCCTCACCAGATTCCCTGTAGAGTTTAAAAAATCAGTAAACCTAAAAAATAAGGGAATGTAACATTGATGAGGGGGGGGGGCTATTCTAAGAACTTTTGCCATGTACATTCATTGTTTATTTATTTTTAATTCCAAGATATTAAAGGATACATATACTGTTAATATGAATGAATGTTGTTACAACAGCGCCACCTGCTGGTCAGTTTCTCACCAGTCTGACCAGCAAGTAGTCAAGGAAGTTGTCAGGAGAAAGAAAGAGGCTGCTCTGATGTTCTTCTGCTTAGGAAACAATTAAAAACCTTTCTGAAATCTTTCCTAAGCAGAAGAACATCAGAGCAGCCTCTTTCTTTCTCCTGACAACTTCCTTGACTACTTGCTGGTCAGACTGGTGGGAAACTGACCAGCAGGTGGCGCTGTTGTAACAAAAGACATTCATATTAACAGTACATGTATCCCTTAATATCTTGCAATTTAAAAAAAAAAAAAAAAAAAAAGATAACGAATGTACATTGCAAAAGGGCTTAGAATACCACTCTCGTCAATTTTACATTCACTCATTTTTAAGGTTTACTTATCCTTTAATCAAGTTTATCTTCACTATTCCTCTCTCAGCATCTGTTTCTCTTCATTCTCTCTTCCTGCAGCAGTTGGGTGTCAGATATTCATTGACAGTTACATCCAATATATCTTATAGGGGGGGCTTCCTTTCCTGGCAGATAAATTAGAGCTCACTCAAATAACTGATTCCAGTACAAACAAAATCTAACAAAATAACTGCCTTTTGCACAAATTCTGCATGTAGAGAAACATGATGTCTGGTGATTTTAATAGAGTGAGCTCTAATACATCTTCTAGGCAAAAGGAGCCCCCCCCCTATAAGATATATTGGATCTAACTGTCAATGAATATCTGACACCCAACTGCTGCATGAAGAGAGAACGAAGAGAAACAGATGCGGAGAGAGGGATAGTGAAGATAAACTTGATTATTTCAGAAATAATGCAGAATATGTAATTGATTGTATTTAGAAAGTTTCTTTTTAATTAAATTTACATTTTCGTGATAGTTCCCCTTTAAGATGCTGATACAAAACCGGCTTGTTCTGTGTGGTATGCAAATTAGGGGTGGGAAGGGGAAAACATTTTTTACTTCCTTGTTTTGTGACAAAAAGTCACGTGATTTCCCTCCCCGACCCTAATTTACATATGAAAATTATGATTCTGATTCGGTTCGGCCAGGCAGAAGGATTCGGCCAAATCCAAATCCTGCTTAAAAAGGCCGAATCCTGGAATCGGTGCATCCCTAGTCAGGAGTGCCTGCTCCCAAGTCCCTATTATGATCCAGTCGTTGGTCCAAAAAGCCAATGACAGGATTAGCCCAATGTTTATTTCATTGTAGTTACAGGAGAGAATGAACTGGGTAGATGAGGCTAAAATATAAATGACAGACCCACCTGCAGTGCACGAGAACCGGCCCCATCTCCGGCAGTTGGGCGGCGGATGAGCGCCTTACGAAAGTCAGAACAGGCAGCGCGTATTCCGGGACTCCCATGTCCGGCCACTGTGTGTAGTGATACTGCATCACTGTCCTCTCGTTATGTCGTCCCTTTGTGTTTCCTTTCTGCCCCTGCAAAGTTAGAACATTCACTTTACACTGGCAAAAAATCTAACACAAATGCCCCAAGTCACTAACATTCCACAACTTATTTTTATCTTGATAACAATCAGGAATTGTCATGGACAAGATCAGAATAATAAAGAATGTTTCTCAATTGAGCCTCCCCTCGTTCCCCACTGAGCCTCCCGTTATTCCTCACTGAGCCTCTCCTTTTTTCCCCACTGAGCCTCCCCTCATTCCTCACTGAGCCTCTCCTTCATTCCCCACTGAGCCTCCCCTCATTCCTCACTGAGCCTCTCCTTCTTTCCCTACTGATCCTCCCCTCATTCCTCACTGAGCCTCCCCTCTTTCCCCACTGAGCCTTCCCTTCATTCCTCACTGAGCCTTCCCTTCTTTCCCTACTGAGCCTCCCCTCTTTCCCCACTGAGCCTTCCCTTCATTCCTCACTGAGCCTCTCCTTCTTTCCCCACTGAGCCTTCCCTTCATTCCTCACTGAGCCTTCCCTTCTTTCCCTACTGAGCCTCCCCTCTTTCCCCACTGAGCCTCACCTCATTCGCCACCGAGCCTCCCCTCATTCCCCACTGAGCCTTCCCTTCTTTCCCTACTGAGCCTCCCCTCATTCCCCACTGAGCCTCCCCTCATTCCCCACTGAGCCTTCCCTTCTTTCCCTACTGAGCCTCCCCTCATTCCCCACTGAGCCTCCTCTCATTCCCCACCGAGCCTTCCCTCAATTCCCAGAGCCTCCCCTCATTCCCCACCGAGCCTTCCCTTCATTCCTCACTGAGCCTCCCCTCATTCCTCACTGAGCCTCTCCTTCTTTCCCCACTGAGCCTTCCCTTCTTTCCCTACTGAGCCTCCCCTCTTTCCCCACTGAGTCTCCCCTCATTCCCCGCACAGGAAAAACACTGCTGACCTTTTTCATCTTCACGTTCCTGATGGTGAATCTCCGGACGGTGTAACAAGCGTAGACTCTTGTGCTCTTCAGGGTGACCATGATGTTTCCGTATTCTTCGCTGTTCTCTGTTGGCCAATATTGGTCACATTTTCTCTGAAAAAGAGGGAGATCATAAAAAACTACATTCAAAGTAAAGATGAGTTTTTTAGGGTGAATGTCAGCCTTCCTTTAAGACACAAAATAAAGTTCAAATATATATTTGAAATTTGGGATGACTGTTACCCCAATGTTTCTATATATCTATAACCTTGTTATGAGCTAAGGGGGCCCAGTCTGAAGGTCAGTTAGGGGGAGATTTGGGGTGAGTGCTTATTTGTACCCTGGGTACCCCTGGAACTATAGCAGGGTGACTGTTACCCCAATGTTTCTATATATCTGTAACCTTGTTATGAGCTAAGGGGGCCCAGCCTGAAGGTCAGTTAGGGGGAGATTTGGGGTGAGTGCTTATTTGTGCCCTGGGTACCCCTGGAACTATAGCAGGGTGACTGTTACCCCAATGTTTCTATATATCTGTAACCTTGTTATGAGATAAGGGGGCCCAGCCTGAAGGTCAGTTAGGGGGAGATTTGGGGTGAGTGCTTATTTGTGCCCTGGGTACCCCTGGAACTATAGTAGAGTGACTGTTACCCCAATGATACTATAAAACTGCAGAGGGCCCGCAGGGGCCCAGCTGAAGACTTACCCTTCCTTTCTCCACCAGGTTTGTTATCATAACAATGATGCCGGTATTTTGCTCCCAAATCATTCTCCAGAAATCTTCAAAAGTTGACTTTAAAGGGCCCTGGGTAGCGACGTAAGCTTTGGCTTTATTGTAACCCTTCAAAGACAACCAAACACGAGATGAAAGGCGCCTCGTGGCAAACAAGTTAATAATGTACGAGAGAGAGAGAGAGAGAGATGGAGGCAGAGGAATATTTTATGGATTGAATGTATGATTCGCATCGACCCTTTGATACAGATTTAAAAAACAGGAGGAAAAAAAAAACATAAGAAAAGGAGATTTCACGTAACGTTCTCTGCTGGACACTGTGCAATGACTTATAGAAATAGGGGGGCTCGTTAAATGAAGACAACTTACGTCCACGTAATTGGCGTTAATGTATTCGCTGTGCTTGGAGTCTTTGCCTGGCAGAGGCCGCAGCTTTACCCGACTGTGGTCATCTGTAAGGGAAACACATGACCCGAGAGTAAGATTAAAGGGCAACTAAACCTTTTTTTTTTTTAATTTTTTTTTTATATAAATTTTCCCCATTGGCTTGTTCTATGTAGATATGAAGTTCTGAGTGTATATTTAGTTTAATTTGAATTTATGGCCATTCTATGACGGTACGCTGGTTCAGGTTGCAGTTTCAGTCCTGCCTAAGCCGCCATTGTATTTCTGTTGGTTCTCCTACTCAATGTAACTGAATGTGTCTCAGTGGGACCTGGATTTTACTATTGAGTGTTGTTCTTAGATCTACCAGGCAGCTGTTATCTTGTGTTAGGGAGCTGCTAACTGGTTACCTTCCCATTGTTCTGTTGTTAGGCTGCTGGGGGGAGGGGCAATATCATTCCACCTTGCAGTACAGCTGTAAAGAGCGACTGAAGTTTATCAGAGCACAAGTCACATGACTTCGGGCAGTTGGGAAATTGACAATATGTTTAGCCCCATGTCAGATTTCAAAATTGAATATAAAAAAATCTGTTTGCTCTTTTGAGAAACTGATTTCAGTGCTGGAGCAACACTATTAACTGATGCATTTTTAAAAATATATATATTTTTGTTATCATGACAGTATCTCTTTAAGCACCACCAATGCATTTAAACATTAAAGCAAAGGGAGGCCCATTCCGAGATAGAAATGGGGAGGTTTGAATCCGTCCAATCAGTGCAAGAGAAAGAGCGCTGCTATTCCTCGGGAGGATAGTGACAGAGAACGTCGACTTACACGCCACAATGTTGATGTATCTGTTCTTGTGCTTGTTGTCTGGGTGGTTGGAATGCTCCGCCGTGATGTTCATATCGGCCGTACACCTCTGCACCTCCTAGAGGGGAGACACATCAGACTCAGATCAGATTGGGGTCGGGTTTCTATATAGCGGCTATCATGGAGAACGGGTATGATAAAGGGTTAATATTTTAATGGTTATGCCCATGAGTTGTTTTGGTTACCTCCCAACTGTCCCGTTTTTCACGGGACAGTCCCGATTTTGACAGCTCAGCCCGCAGTCCCGGGTTTGTTACTAAAATGTCCCGAATTTCTCTTTGATCTCCTGCACTGAACCGCCAGAAATAGACACAACGTTTCTAAAACGTAATTGGCTTTTGGCAGAGAGCCCGGAGTAGATAATTAGATACTTTTATAATAATTTAAGATAAGCAGGTCTTTTGGGGAAACGGACTTGCAGCTTAAAGGGCAATTCACCTTCATTAGCAAAACTGTAATAACGGGGGAAAAAAAATGTGTTCAAACTTTCAAAACCTGTAAAATGAATGTTAATTAGGGGGTGTGGCCAAAACAATTCACTGTGCTCCACGCGCGGCAAATCTTTTTGTCTCTCAGTCAATTATTAAAATGTTCTCCACCTGTAACTGCCCCCAAATGCTTCCTGTTTAACGCACCCACGCGGCCCGTCACCCGATGGCAATGGTGGGCTTAATACCATGTGTGTCATTATATTGGAGACCATGATACCCCACATCAGTGTGCTTCTGAACTGCCTGCAACTGAAGACCTTGGCTTGATGAGGATCATGGGAGTTGTATTTCCAAACCAGATAATTAGCAGGGGCTGAAGTCCAATGTAAGAATCCCAGCCTTTCTACATATGGGGCCCCATACTACATAAGTGAGCAGGGCCCTGCCACAGGGAGCCCTATTTATTAGATCACCTGTTCCCTGGGCACCCGAGCATTGGGCCGTGACAACAAGTAGAATAGGGATCTAATGATAAAAAACAAATGTTCCTCATATGCACAGAGATACCCCTGATCTGCCCAGGGCAGGCCCCAAGTAAGTCAAATCCCCACCCATGATCAGCTCAACCCCACCCATGCCTACCTCCCAAATGTCCAGTTTTTAGACCCTCTTTTGACAGCTCAACCCACAGTCCCTGTACTGGAAAGTCCTGTTTTTCTCTGCACTGAACAGCCAGAAAAGAAACAATGTTTCTAACTGAACTGGCTTTTGGCAGAGAGCCCAGAACAGCCACAGCTGCAGATAAGATACTTTTGTAACCATTTTGAGATAAGCAAATAAGTAATTGTAACAATATTAGATAACAGGTCCCTTGGGAGAAGTTAAGACTCACCGCTTAAAGGGCAAAACTGTAATAACTGAAACCCCCCCCCACAGAAATAGATTCAAACTTTCATAACTTGCCAAATGTTGTAAAATGAACATGGTAATTAGGGGGTGTGGCCACAATAATGGGCGTGGTCAAAACATTGCTGCACTGAGCGCATGCAACTTTTTGTCTCCCTTTTTATTTCCAAAATGTTGGGAGGTGTGCCCATGATCAGCCCAACCCCGCCCATTCCCCCACATCCTTCACGACTCAAAATCAGTGCCTTTTGCCAAAAGATCCCAGGGCGGTAACTACAGTGGAAGCCGTATGTTGGTAAACCAGGACAACCGCTAGACATTTTGGGGGCCTGAAAAATAATTTGCTGTGGGGACCAATAATATCTAGTTATGCCACTGCCTGTGCCCCGAGGACAGCACCACAATTTGTAAGGGAATGCATATCTGGTCCTTTCCTTTATCCTCTGTATGCAGCATGGCAGCTCCTACACATACTAATAAATATGCCAGTGAATGAAGCCTTTTAAGATTGAAGCAAAATCCCACAAACAAAGTTATTAAAAGTAATCAGTATACAAACACATTATATATATCTAAATCAGTCATATTTCCCTTTATAACTTTCTGGCAGACAGTGGACCAACCATGTGCTCATTAAAGTGGTTGTTCACCTTTAAATTACATTTTAGTATGATGTACAGAGTGATATTCTGAGACAATTTGCAATTGGTTTTCATTTTTTATTATTTGTGGTTTTGGAGTTATTTAGCTTTTTATTCAGCAGCTCTTCAGTTTGCAATTTCAGCAAGCTGGTTGCTATGGTTCGAATTCCCCTAGCAACCATGCATTGATTTGAATAATAGACTGGAATATGAATAGGAGAGGCCTGAATAGAAAGATGAGTAATAAAAAGTAGCAATAAAAATACATTTGTAGCCTTACAGCGCATTTGTTTTTAGATGGGGTCAGTGACCCCATTTGGAAGCTGGAAAGAGTCAGAAGAAGAAGACAAATCATTCAAAAACTATAATAAACAAATAAATAATGAAGACCAATTGAAAAGTTACCATTCTATAACATACTAAATGTTCATTTAAAGGTGAAACACCTCTATTGGTCAGCTGATATCCAGTTAAATAATAACAGATCAATAATTGTGATCAATCAATTGCTTTTGTATCGTTACTCCAAGTGGGGAGCGAGCCTTAATAGTGGGAGCACATTCCCTCTCTTATTGCGCCGGCTTTGTTTACAGAAGGGGAATCTCCGCAGGATACAGAGGTCTCGCTTAATACTTTCTGTTTCCAGAATGAAATATGGAAAGTGACTAATAAAGGAAATAATTATCCGTCAGCAGCTGGTACCAGAGCCAGAGGTGGAGTGTCACATATATTATACGCACAGCAGATGGGCCTCCAGTGTGTGAACATCCCAGCGTATCTAATATTATATATATATATATATATATATATATATATATATATATATATATATATATATATTATATATAAGCCGAGATTTTCAGCACCGAAAATGTGCTTGAAAATCCTACCTCGGCTTATACGCGGGTCAGCTGCTAATCCCACATGAAGTATGGTAGCCAACAACGACACACGAGGAGTACATGCAAATACCCAGCAGCTGCTTCGCGCCGGCTTAGTCTGGCTGGGGGAGCCTTGCGATTGGTTGGCAATGACGTCAGCCGCTCGCTTCTCACATCCACAGCTCCTGCCTCTACCGTTCCACTGTGTCCACCCACCGCCGAACCCGACCTATCAGGAGGAAGCGAGGAACCCAACTCGACCTCGCCCACCCGTGCTTGAGGTGCGCCGTCAGTCGTCGCTTCCCAGCCCCGCCCCTTCAAATCAGTCCCCATACACTGCGCGAAATAGAAAGTACCGTACGGTAATATTGTTGCAGCTGGAGATGAAGTGAATGGGACATTCCATTAGGAATCAATAGCTGCAGGGAGAGAGCTAAATGCTGGAGGTGGAATTCATCTCAGCAAAGTAAGTGGGGATGCCTGGGGGGGGGATTGTAAAAGAAAGGGCCAGCACTTGAGCATTACAGTTTACTAAACATCCCCCCAAAGAGTCATGGTATGTCCCTGAGACTTTATTACTACTGTGTAGTAGTGGGTCTGTGCTCTTGGTTTATTGTGGAGCTTGGCAAAGTCAGGGGGGGGGGGTGCCAGGGGGATACTGGGATGTGAGGGGGTGGCAAGCACCTGATGATTTCCTACCACCCCTCCTCAGAAGTCATGGTATTACCCTGTTACTTTATTGCTTAGGTGAGTGCGGGTTCCCCAGTGTCCGTGCTCGCGGCTCGGCTCTGGTGTTCATACTGTTAATCCCCAGGGCCCGAGGTGAAAGTAAGAGAGGGGGAAGGTGCCTGGGTGTAGGAACAATGTATTTGTATGGGGAGGCCATGCCTCATGTCTGCAACCTGTGGCTCCTCCTCAACTACAACTCTCGCTCTTCCCCACATCATGGCTTGATTTTTAACATTAAACCGACTGTTTGATATTTCTGAGACTTTTCTAAGTTGTGTCTAGGCTTATACGCGAGTCAATAAGTTTTTCTGGTTTTCATAGGTAAAATTAGGTACCTCGGCTTATACGCGGGTCGGCTTATACACGAGTATATACGGTGTATATATATATATATATATATATATATATATATATATATATATATATATATATATATATATATGTACTGTGTATATGACACACAGATCCGTAATGTGGATCTTCATTAGTGATCGGCGAATTTCTCCCATTTCGCTTCAGCGAAAAATTTGCGAATTTCATGGGAACAGCGAAAAAAATGGTGAAACGTGAAAGTGGACACCGGAAGCGCATCCAAAAGGTCGCTGGCTTCAATGTCGACTCCGGCGTTAAAGTCAATCGCCGTCCAAATAGTGATCACATATGGCGTTTTTAGCGACTTTTCAAATGCGCGTCCAAAATTTTTTGATGCAGGTGAATTTTTGCGGGACTTTCGTGAATTTATTAACCAGCGGCGAAACGTGGAAGTTCACCGCAAATTCGCACCAGGTGAATTAATTTGCCCATCACTAATCTTCATACCTTAAGTCTACTAGAAAATCATATAAACATTCAATTAACCCAATAGGCTGGTTTTGCCTCCAATAAGGATTAATTATATCTTAGTTGGGATCAAGTAGAAGCGACTGTTTTATTATTACACAGAAAAAGGAAATCATTTTTACAAATTTGGATTATTTGGATTGAATGGAGTCTATAGGAGACGGCCTATAACCCTTGATTCAGAGCTGTCTGGATAACAGGTTTCCAGATAATGGGTCCCATACTTGTAAATTAAAATTAGGCTTGTCTTATATACAGGTATGGGACCTGTTATCAAGAATGCTCTGGAATTGGGAGTTTTCTGGATAATTTGGATCTTCTTCCCTTACGTCTACTAGAAAATCATATAAACATTCAACAAAGCCAATAGGCTGGTTTTGCCTCCAATAAGGATGAATTGTATCTTAGTTGGGATCTCAACCCAAACCAAAGCCGAGTTCCAGACAAAGAGATTCCTGATTTCCCGGGGGGAGATGAGATAAAAACCTGATCGCACTCGGTGGAAAGGTGCGTTAACAGGATTGTCGGATGTGAGACTGGAGATGTTGGCAGCAGCTTCAACGGGATGTCACCTATTTCCCAAAATATGTTTTACGCTACGTTATTTGTTGACAGGAGAAGTGCAGACGCATTAGGAAGGTGCCGACAGTTCTGCTATAGCCGTCACTAACTGATCTACAACCTCACTGACTGTAACCTGCAAAGTGTTTTATCCCATAACAGCCGAGACAGACGCGTGAAACTGCATCTCTCCTCTGTTCTGGAGACAGAATGTTCTGTTATACAGATAGCTAGAATCTCAGCTTCCATAAAGCAGGACAGGACTGCTGCTTACAATGGGGATCAGATAGGATCTGTGCAGCCACTGGGACAGAATGTTCTGTTATACAGATAGCTAGAATCTCAGCTGCCATAAAGCAGGACAGGACTGCTGCTTACAATGGGGATCAGATAGGATCTGTGCAGCCACTGGGACAGAATGCTCTGTTATACAGATAGCTAGAATCTCAGCTGCCATAAAGCAAGACAGGACTGCTGCTTACAATGGGGATCAGATAGGATCTGTGCAGTCACTGGGACAGAATGTTCTGTTATACAGATAGCTAGAATCTCAGCTGCCATAAAGCAGGACAGGACTGCTGCTTACAATGGGGATCAGATAGGATCTGTGCAGCCACTGGGACAGAATGCTCTGTTATACAGATAGCTAGAATCTCAGCTGCCATAAAGCAGGACAGGACTGCTGCTTACAATGGGGATCAGATAGGATCTGTGCAGCCACTGGGACAGAATGTTCTGTTATACAGATAGCTAGAATCTCAGCTGCCATAAAGCAGGACAGGACTGCTGCTTACAATGGGGATCAGATAAGATCTGTGCAGCCACTGGGACAGAATGCTCTGTTATACAGATAGCTAGAAACTCAGCTGCCATAAAGCAGGACAGGACTGCTGCTTCCAATGGGGATCAGATAAGACCTGTGCACCTAATGGAGCACTTGCACCTGTACTAAGGTAAATGAGCCCTTTAACACAAGAGGATGGTATATGTGTGAGTTTGGGAGTGATAGAGATATAACAACACTGGGCCTGGAGCATTACTGCTGAATACAGCGTGGGGATATCTATTATACATCACATGGGCAGCAACAGTCGATTGTTAGGGGAAAAACTGCTGGGCACAGACACACAATGGGCTCCTGCCAGTGATGTGACATTACCCAAAGCAGCCTAATTAGAGTCCAATCAAGTTTATCATTTCGCTAGCGATTATTCTCAATAATTAAATGGTGTCAGAAGCGGCTGTGATGTGCAGCGCCCGGGACTGCGGTTTATAAATAATGGAGGGGACGGCGATGGCAGTGATCTCTTCTGATCCTGGGACAATAAGTGAGACCCCACCAAATGCCGACCCCAGCTGCCAGTTTTAAAGGCTGAATCATGGTTTTCAACCATATTATTGGTTAATTAATTGGCTTTAGCGTAGGAATCCACTATTTTGGATTCGGCCGAACCCCCCGCCGAATCCTTTGCGACAGATTCGGACGAATTCCAAACAAAATCTTAATTTGCATATGCAAATTAGGGCTGGGAAGGGGAAAACATTTTTTACTTCATTGTTTTGAGACAAAAGGTCACGCGATTTCCCTCCCCACCCCTAATTTGCATATGTAAATTCGTCCAGGCAGAAGGATCTGATTTGCCCGAATCCAAATCCTGCTGAAAAAGGCAGAATCCTCGATTCAGTGCACCCCGACTTTAGAGATTTGTGAAACTAACAACTTTCTACATCTTTTTTTTTTGTATTATTTAAACCACACAATTATGCACAACAGAAATTGCACCCCAATACGACATATGGAAGGGGGTCCAGGCCCTCCTGTATATGATCTTGTAAAGCTCAATTTCCGATTTGGATTATACAGAAGTTAATGGGAACACGGAGTCTGGAGCTGTAGGCACACTGTCGGATATTTACTGTATATTTATAATACAGAATGGGAGCAATTTAATAATATAACGCAGTTAAGGCACCTGCACGGTCCCGTTGAGACTCCACCAAGAACAAATAAGTCGTTTACTAGGCAGCCTGACGGGGCCCCTGAGGGACCGCTGTTCCACCGACGTAATGAATTGAGCCTTCATTTTTCCACCTTAAATATCTATATTGATGAGCACCGAGGCTTCTGGGAGTCCTGCTGGGAATACAGGATTCATCTCTGTGCAATGGGCACAATCCCCAGGCGGGAGAGATTATTTGTGTCTATTCTGTAATAGCCATGGGCTCCCTTATCCACAACTCTACAGCTAAAGAGGGTCCTTCCCAATACTGGTTGGTATGGGGGGGGTATAAACCTAGTCTGAAAGCCTTTGGTCTGCTGCTTAAAGGAGAACTGAACCCTAAAAATGAATGTGGCTAAAAATGCCATATTTTATATAGTGAACTTATTGCACGAGGCTAAAGTTTCAGCTTGTCAATAGCAGCAATGATCCAGGACTTCAAACTTGTCACAGGGGGTCACCATCTTGGAAAGTGTCTGTGACACTCACATGCTCAGTGGGCTCTGATTGGCTGTTGAGAAGCTAAGCTTAGGGCTCGTCACTAATTATCCAGCACAAAATGAGCTTCCCTGGCTGTAATATAAGCTGATGCTACAGGTTTGCTGATTATTAAATTCTGATGCTAATTGCACTGGTTTCTGTGCTGCCATGTAGTAATTATCTGTATTAATTACTAATCAGCCTTATATTGTGACATTTCTATTCTATGTGTAAAGTATATTGTGTGTCGGTCACTAAGCTCAGTAAGTGACAGCAGCACAGAGCATGTGCAGTGAATCAGCAGAAAAGAAGATGGGGAGCTACTGGGGCATCTTTGGAGACACAGATCTTTACTGCTAAAGGGCTGTGGTTGCCTTGGGCTGGTACAGAAGCACAAAACATCATGTACAACATTTCTAGCTCCTTCTTTATTAGGCTTTACATCTCCTTTAAATTTTCCACATGTTCTGACCCATTTCCTGAAGTGGTGACCCACTGCCCCTAATTTTATGTACTATAAAGAAATGTTTAGAACCCCTCCACACCATAGACAATAAATGTTAGTATGAGTGGGTGCTGCTATACTGGTTGAAGGGGGTGTTCACCTTTAAGTTTACTTTCATTGGTTTCAGTATGTTATAGTTTTTTATTCTTTTTCTGTCTCTTTCCAGCTTTCAAATGGGGGTCACTGACCCCATACTCAAAACAAATGCTCAGTGGCATAACTAGATGTTACTGGGCCCCACAGGAAATTAATTTTAGGGCCCCAACATAACCAGAGGTTTTCCTTTTTTTACCAATATTTGATGAAATTGCGCTTTATTTAGAGCCTAATGTGGCCTCCTATACCCCCTGCAGCCTCAGGGTCTGCTTCCTCTGTAGTCAAGCCCTGCAAATGCTCTGTAAGGCTACAAATGTATTGTTATTGCTTCTTTTTATTACTCCTCTTTCTATTCAGGCCTCTCCTATTCATATTTCAGTCTCTTATTCAAATCAATGCATGGTTGCTAAGGGAATTTGGACCCTAGCAACCAGATGGCTGAAACTGCAAACTGGAGAGCTGCTGAATAAAAAGCTAAATAACTCAAAAACCACAAACAATAAAAAAAAAAAAAACAATTGCAAATTGTCTCAGAACATCACTCTCTACATCATACTAAGGGGCATGTTTACTAACATTGGAGATAAATATCTGGAGAGATTTCTGGAGATGTTGCCCATAGCAACCAATCAGATCGTTGCTTTTGTTTTCTAACTTGGCTGTGGCTGTATAAATCTAATTGCTGATTGGTTGCCATGGGCAACATCTCCAGAAATCTCTCCAGATATTTATCTCCAATGTTAGTAAACATGCCCCTAACAGTTAATTTAAAGGCGTACAACCCTTTTAAATGTCACAATCACGCTGTGTGTGTCATACTAAAATGTAAATGTCAACAACATCTTTAGGTTCTACGCTTTTCCTGTATTCTAAATGAATTAAATGGATACATTATATAAATCCTATAGGTACAGGGTGTTTATATTTACATTACAGCTGTGGGCACTCAGTGTCCCCTCTGGTCCCTGTTTAGTAGACATGGCCTCTGGCAGGACTCGCAGGGATTCCAATAAAAGGAGCATTCATCCCCCGGGCACCATAATAACATTGTTCTCTCAGAAGAATCTCCTTATACACCAAGGCCGGGCTCCAGCGTGTGGGTCTGATCTGCCCTCGGCCCAAGCTTGTTACCAGCAGGATCATCAACGTGACACGGGGTGGGACATTCATTTATTGGGGCTCATTTCATGGCACACACAGCTAATACGGCAGCTCAGCACAATAACAGGGAATAAGTGGGACTGGGTTTCATTGGCTGGAAAGTAAATTGTATAAAAAAAAAGAACTCACCTCAAATTCCTCAGAGAATCCGTGCTGGTTATTAGAGTAAAGCTCGCTGATGTGCTTAATGAATTGTTTAACAGGAATGGCTTCCATGTCATCTGCAGAGAGATAAAGTGTATTTATATATATATATATATGTGTGTGTGTGTGTATTTACATGTTTCCCATTCGTATGTTAAAATAGGCTTCTGTTAGAACAGTATCATGTCGGTACTACCTGCTCCACGCCCAGAGCTTCAGGGATGTTACATGTGATGTTTAAAGGGCAAGTACAGATGCGGTTGAGCTGGGTATTATTTAATGACCAGCTTGGCATAAGCTTGGCTGCCTAGAGATTAAATGCTGTCAATGGTTTTAAAATGACTTTTTAAATGTCATCGCTATTGAAAGTATCTGTCTGCACTGCTTGTCCTGACTGTTCAATCACTGTAGGAAAAGTAAGCTCTCCTCCAATGAAGATTTAATTTCCCATACTGTTGTGCATGCATAGTTAGATAGATAGAGAGAGAAAGAGAGAGAGACAGACAGACAGACAGATATAGAGAGGTAGAGAGACAGATAGACAGACAAATACATATATGATATATATATATAGAGATAAAGAGACAGACAGATAGACAGACAGACAGAGAGATAGACAGGCAGACAGAGACAGACAGAGAGACACAGACAGACATGATAGATAAGACAGACAGATAGATACATAGATAGAGAGATGGACAGACAGATAGATAGAGACAGACAGAGAGGCATATAGAGATACAGACAGATAGATGATATATAGATAAACAGATCTATAGACTGGCAGATAGACAGTTAGATAGACAGACAGACAGACACATGTAGATAGAGACAGATAGATGATACATAGAGACAGATAGACAGACAGACATACACAGACAGACAGACAGACAAATAGATAGCAATAGCAATTACAAATAAAACATACACAATGAATGCATATTGAACTAAATTTTCCCTCGTTATAAAATAAAAATTGATTTTTTTTTTATATTTGGGTGCAGTTCCCCTCTAATTTTTCAGACAGGGTTCTCTTTTGATATTTTACTTAAAAAGTAGGATTGCAATATACTGTGTCGTTAAAAACTTTCTTTCACTGGGCAAAGTTTTATTTACATTTTTCCATTATTTGGCTGGAGTTCCCCTTCAAAGTTTAAAAGCATTTCAGAATCAGTTCAAACGAGTGCAGTATAATGGAGATTGGGCAGGACACCCACTGGCCCAGTCTTAGCCCCAAACCCAGTCAGTCCTTCTCTCTGTACCATCTAACCCCAGAGTGATGTCACAATTACCAAGAAGTGATGTCACTGTGGGCATCAGGTTACCATGTTACATAGAAATGACATTGCCTTTGCTGGGCTAAATTCACTGCAGGCGGTGGATCAATCATTATTTATTATACTAAAAATAGAGGCTCATACCATGAACCCCCCAGCACAAACCCCATAAGGTTGGGAAATCAGGATTTTCCTACCCAAAACCTGGTCATGTTGTGACTATTCCATGGCTGTGCAGCCTGGTGTGGGAGGAGCATGGAGGGTCTGATTATTAAATGGTGAGATCACTGGCAACTGCTGTTGTCGCTTGTGTGGCTCAGATACAATGTGCAGTTATGGGTGATTTGCAGTGCACAGGGAAACAGCTTATTTCTCAGGCCTTTTAAAAAGTACATTTAACTTTACAGCCTGAGAAAGTCTTTTTCCAGCCACAAAGTTAAACACTGTGGATAGAGCCTGGTATTATTCTGGCCTCGGAGAAACCAATAAAGCAGCTGCTATTCCATCCCAGTGGAAGTAATATATCCGAGGTCTATTCATTAAATTCACATCAAATGAGGCTTTTCCAGCAACACAATGGAAGCTTTACTGGCATCTTAAAAAGAACACGGTCATGCTGCAACATCCCAAATTTGCTATTTGTAGCACAGTTAGCAGCCATTTATTCTGAGGATATTCACATGGCAAAACTAGATGTAAAAAGAACGCTCTGCTATACAGATAGCTAGAATCTCAGCTGCCATAAAGCAGGACAGGACTGCTGCTTACAATGGGGATCAGATAGGATCTGTGCAGCCACTGAGACAGAATGTTCTGTTATACAGATAGCTAGAATCTCAGCTGCCATAAAGCAGGACAGGACTGCTGCTTACAATGGGGATCAGATAGGATCTGTGCAGCCACTGGGACAGAATGCTCTGTTATACAGATAGCTAGAATCTCAGCTGCCATAAAGCAGGACAGGACTGCTGCTTACAATGGGGATCAGATAGGATCTGTGCAGCCACTGGGACAGAATGCTCTGTTATACAGATAGCTAGAATCTCAGCTGCCATAAAGCAGACAGACTGCAATATACCAGTTACTGTTTATATGTTGTTATGAGTTACTCCCCGTACATATTATAGTGTTTGAGACTCAATTATAGTTTCTTTTTAACTGCAGCTCATTTTGTTCACTTAAGGGCTGTGTTGACAAAGTGGCGTAAAACAGTTTGGGTCCTTCCCGCTCAATCAACTTGCCATAAAGGTTTTTTCTGCAATAATCACAAACGGCAGTTGAACAAGTGGTGGGTGTAAATAAAAATCAAAAAAAGACAAGAAAATTGTGTTTTTGAGCAGTTACCTTTCTAGCAGAAATTGAACAAAAAGGAGATTTTAAACATTGTTATTTAACGGAGTGACTCACATGATTGTCACATTCCCTGTCTCACTCCAAATTCAATTAATTGCACAGAAATTACATTAATCTGTACATTATGTAACATGCAGGGGTGTCTGCTGTAATCCTTATGCTCTATCACTCATGTATTATAAGGGATAATGTGCCCCCTACTGTAAATGATAAGGATATTAGAAGTCACTGAGGGGTTGTTCTGTGACCATATAAAGGCACAAGGCTGCAGGCTGAGTTATACAGGGAACTCTGAGTATCACTCATGTATTATAAGGCATAATGTACCCCCTACTGTAAATGATAAGGATATTAGAAGTCACGGAGGGGTTGCTCTGTGACCATATAAAGGCACAAGGCTGCAGGCTGAGTTATACAGGGAACGCTGAGTATCACTCATGTATTATAAGGGTTAATGTACCCCCTACTGTAAATGATAAGGATATTAGAAGTCACTGAGGGGTTGTTTTGTGACCATATAAAGACAAAAGGCTGCAGGCTGAGTTATACAGGGAACTCTGAGTATCACTCATGTATTATAAGGGATAATGTACCCCCTACTGTAAATGATAAGGATATTAGAAGTCACTGAGGGGTTGTTCTGTGACCATATAAAGGTACAAGGCTGCAGGCTGAGTTATACGGGGAATGCTGAGTATCACTCATGTATTATAAGGGATAATGTACCCCCTACTGTAAATGATAAGGATATTAGAAGTCACTGAGGGGGAGGCGTATGTAGAAGGAAACAGGACACAGGAGTAGAACAGAGGGTTTTCAGGGATACACTGGGACACAGTAGAAGAAACTCTCGTGCCTCCGCCAGTAATTGCAGCTGCCGTTTGTTTCTATTTAAACTTTGCTGAGAGACGCGACTGGGAAGCTAAAAGGCTTTGCACCAACGTGCGGCACAATCACAGACGGAGGAGAAACAGAGAATTCTGTGTTGTCAGGAAAATGCTGCAACCGGGTCAAGGTCAGTAATGGGAACCACTCGGGACCTGGAGAAAATTGGATCAGATTTTCTACTCTTTACCCTATTAGTGTGGCAGGGAATGACTTTCAATCAGTTCTACAGCTTGTTATATTTAATCGGCTTGTTTCCCTTTCATTTAACTATTAGTATGATGTAGAGAGTGATATTCCAAGACAATTTGCAATTGGTTTTAATTTTTTATTATTTGTGGTTTTTGACTTGTTTAGCTTTTTATTCAGCAGCTCTTCAGTTTGCAATGTCAGAAATCTTGTTGCTAGGTTCCAAATTACCCTAGCAACCATGCACTGATCTGAATAAGAGACTGGAATATGAATAGGAGAGGCCTGAATAGAAAGATGAGGAATACAAAGTAGCAATAACCATACATTCGTAGCCTTACAGAGCATTTGTTTTTTTAGATGGGGTCAGTGACCCCTTTTTAAAGCTGTCAGAAAGAGTCAGAAGAAGGCAAGGAATTAAAAAACTATAAAACAGAAAAAATCAAGGGCAATTGAAAAGTTGCTTAAAATTCGCCATTCTATAACATACTAAAAGTTAACTGAAAGGTGAACCATTCCTTTAACCAAAGGGACTAAAATTGGACTGGACTTGGTACTGAGATTTAGAATACAGGGGCCTCCTATCTATCTCCCCCTAATTTTATATCTGTGCTGCCCCACCTGTTTAAATAACAGCAGCGTTGTCATGCTTTATGGCTTTAAAAGGCACAATCAGGTACAGATTAAAGGAGAAGGAAAGCTACTGAAGCAGTTTATTGCCAATAGAGTAGCCACCATAGTACAAGCTATAACACTATATTTATTCTGCAGAATGCTTTACTATACCTGAGTAACCAGCTCTGTTAGTTTAGGATAGCAGCTGCCATATTAGCTTGGTGTGACATCATTCCTGCCTGAGTCTCTCCCTTCGCACTCAAAGCTCTGGGCTCAGATTACACACATACAGGTTTTCTGATTTGCTTCTGGCCTACCGAGTACAGCAAGCAGCTTTTCTGCTCAACGAGGGTACTGCAGCAGGTGAGCATCTCTCAGGAGGCTGCAAATGTTCAATTCAGCGCCCGGCGGCATTTATTTTCATTTATAAGGGATAATAACCGTTAAAGGGGAAGCTAGCATTTACATGATAATCAGTGTGGACTGCCATGTTTTCAAGCAAATCTCAACTCAAAAGCGATTGCACGAGAGCTTTCATGCCATAGCAGCCCATGGGAGCAATATCTGATGAAGTGGTACAACCCCCCCCCCCCACACCACACAGGAGACAACCGGCTATCAAGTTGAAGGCTTGGGAGTCAGGAGAGGAAATCAATAGCCAAGGTGTGGCCTGATTAGACAGGAATGTTAATTACAGCAGGGATTCAGCAAATAAAGGCAGTGTCTGATTGGTGCCCATGTTACCCCTAACCCTTTACCTGTTTAGCTTCTGAGACTTCAAGGGACACTATATCCAATATACATTATCTGGGTGGCTCACCATTAAGTCTGCTTTTAGTATGTTATAGATAGGGATGCACCAAATCCACTATTTTGGATAAGGCTGAACCCCCGAAACCTTTGGGGAAGATTCGGGCGAATACTGAACCGAATCCGAATTTGCATATGCAAAGTAGGGGTTGGAAGGGAAAACATTTTTTACTTTCTTGTTTTGTGACAAAAAGTCACTCAATTACCTTCCCCGTCCCTAATTTGCATATGCAAATTAGGATTCGGTTTGGCCAGGCAGAAGGATTCGTCAGAATCCGAATCCTGCTGAAAAAGGCCGAATCCCGAACCGAATCCTGGATTCAGTGCATCCCTAGTTATAGAATGGCTAATTCTAAGCAACTTTTCAATTTCAATTATAGTTTTTTAAGTCATTTATTTTCATCTTCTGACTCTTTCCAGCTTTCAAATGAGGGTCACTGACCCCATCTAAAAAACAAATGCTCTGTAAGGCTACAAAGGTATTGCTATTGCTACTTTTTATTACTCGTCTTCCTATTCATATTCCAGTCTCTTATTCAAATCAGTGCATGGTTGCTAGGGACCCTAGCAACCAGATGGCTGAAATTGGAAACTGGAGAGCAGCTGAATAAAAAGCTAAATAACTCAAAAACCACAAATAATAAAAAATGAAAACCAGTTGCAAATTGCCTCAGAATATCCCTCTCTACATTATACTAAAAGTTAATTCAAAGGCGAACAACCCCCATAATATCAGGAAATGCATTATATATAGTGTAAAATGAGGTGAAACTTAAAATCAAGGTATGTCAAATTGAGTTGAGAACATATAGTTAATAATGTACCCCCTATTGTAAAATCTAAGGATATTATAAATCACCAAGGAGTTCCAAGCCCATATAAAGGCACAAGGCCGAAGGTTAAGTGCTTTCATACAGGTCAAGGAACTCGGAGGTTACACCACTAAGCACAGATTATATAGTGAATAAAGAACCCCCTCTTGTAAAATATAAGGATTTTATAAGTTACCGAAAAGTTCGATGACCATATAAAAACATGAGGAACACAGAGGTGCCTTTTAACATCCTCATATTTTGCAACAGGGGGTACTTTATTTATTTATAATGCACAAGATTCAGCGAGTCATGTGACAGATATGACATCACTAAGCTCCAGTTATAACTGATGACATCACTACGCACCGTTCATAAGGATATAATTTACAAGAAATTCATGGCTTTTGTGTATTATAAGGATATAATTTCACTGCATTTGTGCAGTATAAAGATATAATACACAAGAGCTATGAATATCTTGTAAATTATATCCTTATAAACGGTGAGTTCTGATGTCATTTGTCACATGACTTACTGAAATTTGTGTATTATAATAAATAAAGTACCCCCAGTTGCAAAATTTGAGGATATTAGAAGTTACCTCGGATTTCCACGACCTGGACCTGTATAAAAACACTCGGCCTTCAGCCGAAACTCCTCGGTAACTTATAATATCCTTATATTTTACAAGAGGGGGTACTTTATTCACTATATAACGGTGTCAGTGGACATTGTATTGTACAGGCAACATTGTAACTAAAAGGGCCTTAACAGAACTGAATGGATAGAATTATAATAAGGAAACATTTGTATCTGGAGCTGAACAATAACATATGGGCGCTGGGATCAGAGCTTCTCATTATGGCACTCTGCTGCTTAACCTTGGCTCCCCAGATTATCCTGGACTACAACTCCCAGCATGCATTGTGTCACCCAGCTCCGAAACAATGAAGCAGAAATTAGTTCTATTCCAGCCAAGACTCCAATTCCCACAATGCCTTGCACATGGAATTTGCTCCTCCTTCTTTACAAATATGTAAGCAATGCATTGTGGGAATGGCAGCCCTTGCTAGAGAAGAGCTGACAACTTCTGTAATGTTTCAATGGTGCAGATGTAGTCAGAACTGGCAGTTGCATTAAATGAGACTTTAGTGAATATATTGATTTTTTTTTTATCTATAGTAAAAGCCCCATCTATCTAGTCACTGCCCTATTAACATATACAAATGAGACTTTCTACCTTTAAGAATGAGTAACTTTATGCCCCCGATGCCATATCCACTGGGAGGGGTACAGAGAGTAATGTTGCAGCCGGAAACAATTGTTTAGCTCTTCCACATGGCAAATTGAAGGATAAACCAGACAAATTGCAACTATAACTTGACCCCCGGGGATTTGGATGACAACATGATAAATGACATCACAAACATTACTGATGATGCAAACACACTCTGGTCTCTGACATTATTATTATTATTATTAATAACATGTATTTATATAGCGCCAACATATTGCGCAGCACTGTGTACGCTGCCTCCCCTTGACGTTACCTGGAATGGGAATGATGGGAATGCTTTCATTGGGAATCACCCGCGGCGAGCTGCTGTCTTCCACGTAAAAGTGTGCGGTTTGGAAACATTTCCTGCAAACAAAGAGGAAAGAAATCAGATTAATATCGTTATTTGCACTTCTGTATCCCGAAAAGTTCAGCTGCTCTGGGGGCGACCCAAACATATATATTTATATCTAATCCTCATTCTGTCCCTCCTGCTGTGCATGCTGGGAGCTGGGACTTACAACACCTGGGCAGGTTATACAATGTTACAAACGTTCAGTAGTTGCAGTTCTTTGTAAAATAGATGCGACAACCAGGAAGTAAATGTGAGGCGGGGCACTTTATAGGGCTGACAGCATTAGCCCACGGCTGTTAGGAAGCAAAACATAAAGAGCGACAGCGTTAGACTTAGTTCCTTAAGGACTTTTGCAACTGTACAGAGGCCCCCGAATCGCACAGACACGAGCTGAGGGGAGCGGCTGACGCCCATAGCTGTACCTGTACTTAAACTATAGCTGTACCTGTACTTAAACTATAGCTGTACCTGTACTTAATGCAAAGCTCTATCTGTACTTAAAGCAAAGCTGTACTTGTACTTCAACCATAGCTGTACCTGTAATTAAACAATAGCTGTACCTGTACTTAAACCATAGTTGTACCTGTACCCATTACAGATACAAATATGGTTTAAGTACAGGTACAGCTATGGTTTAATTACTATAGTTGTACCTGTACTTAATGCAAAGCTGTACCTGTACTTAAACTATAGTTGTACCTGTAATTAAAGCAAAGCTGTACCTGTTCTTAAACCTAGGGATGCACCAAATCCACTTTTTTGGATTCGACCGAACCCCCAAACCCTTTGCGAAAGATTCGGCCGAATACCCAACCCTGATTTGCATATGCAAATTAGGGGCGGGAAGGGGAAAATATTTTTTTACTTCCTTGTTTTGTGGCAAAAAGTCACGTGATTTCCCTCCCCACTGCTAATTTCCATATGCAAATTAAGAATCTGAATCCTGCTGAAAATGGCCGAATCCTGGATTCGGTGCATCCCTACTTAAACCATAGCTGTACCTGTACTTAATGCAAAGCTGTACCTGTACTTAAACCAAAGCTGTACCTGTACTTAAAGCAAAGCTGTACCTGTACTTAAAGCAAAGCTGTACCTGTACTTAAAGCAAAGCTGTACCTGTACTTAAAGCAAAGCTGTACCTGTACTTAAAGCAAAGCTGTACCTGTACTTAAAGCAAAGCTGTACCTGTAATTAAACCACCGCTGTACCTGTAATTAAACCATAGTTGTACCCATAATTAAAGCAAAGCTGTACCTTAAAGCAAAGCTGTACCTGTACTTAAAGCAAAGCAGGGAGCACAGGCTGGTCATCATAGAAAAGCTACTGAGCAGCACAACATTGAGAGCTCAGAGCAGCCTTAGCCTGGTGATACTGAATGAGGCTGGGCTTGGTAACGTCAGAGCTCACTGCTGAGAAACCAGGGGACGGAGTGGAATATGTAATGAGCCTGGCTCTGAGCAATCCATTGTCACATAAGAGGGGGGTCTTCCCTTGTCTCGCTGTCACTCTAACAATACCCCTCCCAAAGCAAAAACATTCTCCTCTGCTCTCTGGCCCCTGAGCACATGAACCACTGCCTCTCTACAAACTGCAACTGTCATCATATATATATATATATTTCTTATTTACTGATGAGAAGAGCCCACTCATCTATTATTCACAATAATCACACCCTTTGTTGGGAGCTGGCACAGGAGAGGGACACTTCTCATTTTTAAAGGACACCATTAAAGGAGAACTAAACCCTAAAAATGAATGTGGCCAAAAATGCCATAGATTATATAGTGAACTTATTGCACGAGGCTAAAGTTTCAGCTTGTCAATAGCAGCAATGATCCAGGACTTCAAACTTGTCACATGGGGTCACCATGACAGCAGCACAGAGCATGTGCAGTGAATCAGCAGAAAAGAAGATGGGGAGCTACTGGGGCATCTTTGGAGACACCGATCTTTACTGCTAAAGGGCTGTGGTTGCCTTGGGCTGGTACAGAAGCACAAAACATCACGTACAACATTTCTAGCTACTTCTTTAGTTAGGCTTTAGTTCTCCTTTAAAGGAGAACCCAAATTTTTAACTGGAAACACAGATGCAAAACATGGAGGTGATGTAGACTACTACATGTACCGCACCAATAATGGGCAGCAGCATCCATGGTCCTACACAGAAGGGTCGGTGGGAGCCCACTGGATCTACTGTCCTAGTCGGACCCTGCAGTGCAAATTATAGTACCGACAGTATTGGGAACATCTGCCAATGCAACATCTATTTTCCAAATTAAGGGGATTAATATGAAGCTGCCTCTCCCTTTGCTGCTATAACTGCCCCTACTATTCTGGAAGGGATCCCATTAGATGTTGGAACAGGTTGGCTGCGGATGTTGGGGGATCAGGCCTATCTCACAATTGGGGTTCCAATTCATCCCATAGGCGTTCAGGGGTGGGGCTATATGTAGGCCAATCAGACCCCTGTATGCCCCTAAATCCCACCAATGGAGCCTCACTGATTCCAGTATGTAGAGCAAAGAGAACTGGTGTATGACTGCAAGTAAACAACAACAACAACAATCATTCATAATGTAGGCGTCAGTCTAGCAAGTGTTCCCATTAATAACAGAGGGGCATTGTCGGGGGGAATTCAGAGAAAAGAAAAAGAAATGTCTTCCCCCGGGAAGTAACTTGTATCAGACTTGGGATGTTGTTGGTAACAGACTCTGTGTGTCAGGGCTTATTCACTGGAGGGAACAAGGGATTTGTATGCAAGGCTGAAGTTGAATGGTGAGACAGTAACACTTATTGCACATACAGGCTATAAAATAAAGCACTGGGGTTTATGTGGGATTCCATGAAAACCAAGCAACGCAGTTCGATACTAAAAAAAAAAAAAAAAACCCTGAAGATTAAGATTTTCATTAAACATTGCGGTTGCTGCCAAGACGGAGGCTTTAGAGAAAGTGCTGGCAGCCGGAGAGTTAATTACTGGCATTTGGCAGGGGCCCGGGTTGATATGGAGATTTCAGTCATTTTGGATCTTTTTCTTTTGGCTCAAAATCATTCACAGTCCGGGCGGGGGGAATTCATCAATAATAATGCAAAAATCTTAGAGAAACAATAGAATCGATGGCGCATAATCAGTAGGGCCACAGAGAAGAGGAGCCCACGTTTCAGTCTACAGATGTGGCCCCTTTGCTTTAACAGAGCAAACGAACCCCCCAGTAAATTGAAATTTCACCCAAAGTTAAATAAAAATCAATAAGATGTTGTGCAGAGGGATTGTGGGTAAATGGGAAATACAGAGACCAGAGCACTAAAATGAAATAAATCTTCCATGGACGGTGATTGAGCCGAGGGAGCGGCAGAACAAGGGAAGAGGGGAGGATTTTGGCTGGTGCGTTCCACAGTGAATCCGAGCTGTTCCTCAGCAGAACCGCCATCTGTCACACACCCCCGGGGGATATAGGGCCCCTCATTTCCAGCTGCACAGAGAACTCCAGCAGCACAACAATGGTCATATATAATGTGCCTGTCTGTATGGCAGAGATAATTGACAAGCAAAGGAGCAAAGATGTATCAAACCCTTATTATAAGGGATAATGTACCCCCTACTGTAAATGATAAGGATATTAGAAGTCACCCAGGGATTCTGTGACAATATAAAGGCACAAGGCTGCAGGCTGAGTTATACAGGGAACTCTGAGTATCACTCATGTATTATAAGGGATAATGTACCCCCTACTGTAAATGATAAGGATATTAGAAGTCACTGAGGGGTTGTTCTTTGACCATAAAGTCACAAGGCTGCAGGCTGAGTTATACAGGGAACTCTGAGTATCACTCATCTATTATAAGGGATAATGTACCCCCTACTGTAAATGATAAGGATATTAGAAGTCACTGAGGGGTTCTGTGACCATATAAAGGCAGAAGGCTACAGGCTGAGTTATACAGGGAACTCTTGAGTATCACTCATGTATTATAAGGGATAATGTACCCCCTACTGTAAATGATAAGGATATTAGAAGTCACCGAGGGGTTGTTCTGTGACCATATAAAGTCACAAGGCTGCAGGCTGGGTTATACAGGGAACTCTGAGTATCACTCATGTATTATAAGGGATAATGTACCCCCTACTGTAAATGATAAGGATATTAGAAGTCACTGAGGGGTTGTTCTGTGACCATATAAAGGCACAAGGCTACAGGCTGAGTTATACAGGGAACTCTGAGTATCACTCATCTATTATAAGGGATAATGTACCCCCTACTGTAAATGATAAGGATATTAGAAGTCACTGAGGGGTTGTTCTGTGACCATATAAAGGCACAAGGCTACAGGCTGAGTTATACAGGGAACTCTTGAGTATCACTCATGTATTATAAGGGATAATGTACCCCCTACTGTAAATGATAAGGATATTAGAAGTCACTGAGGGGTTGTTATGTGACCATATAAAGGCACAAGGCTGTAGGCTGAGTTATACAGGGAACTCTGAGTAGCACTTATTTATTCTACTTTGTACAAAGTTCCCATAGTAGTGAAGGAACAGCCCAACTCAGATGAATAATCACCGGCTGCTAAAAGTTGCACCAGTAGGAATAAGCAGTGCACAGGAGACAACACTAAAATCCTTCAATGATCTCTCAATAATGGATGAACAGCAGAGCCCGTTTATAGTAATGTTTGTGACAATAAATCTTACGCACACATTTAATGTGATGTAAAAATGCTTCCAGGGCCGGCGAGATAAAGCCTTAAAATGCATAATGTAACAAAACAGCAAGACTGGTATTAAAATCGCAGGCAATTTATGGCTCACCGTCTTTGTCATTATTATCTGACCTTTACAAAAAATCCCTTAATTGACTGCATTTTGTTCCTGCGCCGTATAATAAAGCGCATTTCATGTACTAGAGTGAATTTCAAATACTAAATAATTCCTAGGGTAGAACTTGCCGCCCCGGGGGATAAATCCAAGAGCCAACTGGGAACTTTATAGCGTTGGAATTGGATCAAATACTTTCAGTCTTTCTGTGAAGTTCAGTCCAGTTCTCCCAATCAAGGCAAGACAGATTTTATTTTATTACCAGGGGTGCAACTACAGAGGAAGCAGACCCTGCGGCTGCAGGGGGTCCCAGGAGATATAAGGGGGTTCCGTGAGACCCTAATTAATGAGCAATTTCAACATATATTGGTAAAACAAGATAATCTCTGGATATGGCGGGGGCCCTAAAATTAATTTGCTGTGGGGCCCAGTATCATCTCGTTACTCCACTGTTATTTACATTTCAGAGCTCGCGGGTAGCCCCACATTTTTGTTTTTCTACACCAGCTGCATCAAAGTACTGATCAGGGGCCAAGGTTGCCACCTGGCTGGTTATTTCACTAGCAGGTGTATTAGCCAATACATTTGTAATCCTTATTGTTCGGCCCCTGGCCCCCCCTCCGATCTGCCCCTGGTCCATCTCAGATCCACCCCTGTCACTCACCTAATCCAAGCGCTTCAGACCCTTCCTGGCCAAACCGGTATCAAAACTCCATGACCCTGCCCACAAAACATCAAGACCCTGCCCACGAAACATCAAGACCCTGCCCATGAAACATCAAGACCCTGCCCACAAAACATCAAGACCCTGCCCACGAAACATCAAGACCTTGCCCACGAAACATCAAGACCCTGCCCACGAAACATCAAGACCTTGCCCACAAAACATCAAGACCCTGCCCACGAAACATCAAGACCCTGCCCACAAAACATTAAGACCCACCCACAGAACATCAAGACCCGCCCATGAAACATCAAGACCCTGCCCACGAAACATCAAGACCCTGCCCACGAAACATCAAGACCCTGCCCACGAAACATCAAGACCCTGCCCACGAAACATCAAGACCCTGCCCACGAAACATCAAGACCCTGCCCACGAAACATCAAGACCCTGCCCATGAAACATCAAGACCCTGCCCACGAAACATCAAGACCCTGCCCACAAAACATCAAGACCCACCCACAGAACATCAAGACCCTGCCCACGAAACATCAAGACCCTGCCCACGAAACATCAAGACCCTGCCCACGAAACATCAAGACCCTGCCCACGAAACATCAAGACCCTGCCCACGAAACATCAAGACCCTGCCCACAAAACATTAAGACCCACCCACAGAACATCAAGACCCGCCCATGAAACATCAAGACCCTGCCCACGAAACATCAAGACCCTGCCCACGAAACATCAAGACCCTGCCCACGAAACATCAAGACCCTGCCCACGAAACATCAAGACCCTGCCCACGAAACATCAAGAC
The DNA here is from genome assembly GCA_038501925.1 of Xenopus petersii. Classification (NCBI taxonomy): domain Eukaryota; kingdom Metazoa; phylum Chordata; class Amphibia; order Anura; family Pipidae; genus Xenopus; species Xenopus petersii. The sequence continues at coordinate 152,251,448 of CM076678.1, forward strand.
CCTGCCCACAAAACATTAAGACCCACCCACAGAACATCAAGACCCTGCCCACAAAACATGCCAGCCCCACCCACAAATATCACAACCCCACCCACAAAATGTCACACCCCCACCCTCTACGTCATTGGCCGGTAGGGTCAGAATGAAAACATGGCAGCCCTACCAGTGGCACAAATAGATGCTATTGGGCCCCACAAAAATTAATTTTACGGTCACAATACATCCAGAGATTGTCCTGTTTTACCGATATATGTTGAAATTGCTCATTAATTAGAGCCTCATTGGGGCCCCTATACCTCCTGGGCCCTCTTGCAGCCGCAGGGTCTGCTTCCTCTGTAGTTACCTCCCTGGTACTGAAACCCATATTCACTTACACAAGCAGCGCGGCTGTTAAAATAAAGATAACAGACGAGTAATCACCGTTTCACAGCCTTCCTCTTTAAATATGTATACGCACTGATAAGGACTCAAATATTTATACGGCAGGCGCTCGGGATCAGTTGACCAACGCGGAGAGAATGGCGATTGTAAAACACTCAGGCAAATGCTTTTTGGCAGGAGTTTTGTACTTTATTTGGGCAACGAGATCTAAGGAGCCACTCAAAAGGTTCTGGGAGTCCAAAATAATCCTTCCCCTGTCAGCCTGGAGCCACCTGTGCCTATTCAATTCTATTTGTACAGACTATGAGCAAACTTAGGGGCTGTTCCTGCTGAATTGTGCTTAGTACAGGGAATACCTATGCTGCCATAGTTTTATGGGATATCTCTGTACAGACTATGAGCAAACTTAGGGACTGTTCCTGCTGAATTGTGCTTAGTACAGAGAATACCTATGCTGCCATAGTTTTATGGGATCTCTCTGTACAGACTATGAGCAAACTTAGGGGACTGTTCCTGCTGAATTGTGCTTAGTACAGAGAATACCTATGCTGCCATAGTTTTATGGGATCTCTCTGTACAGACTATGAGCAAACTTAGGGACTGTTCCTGCTGAATTGTGCTTAGTACATGGGATACCTATGCTGCCATAGTTTTATGTGATCTCTCTGTACAGACTATGAGCAAACTTAGGGACTGTTCCTGCTGAATTGTGCTTAGTACAGGGAATACCTATGCTGCCATAGTTTTATGGGATCTCTCTGTACAGACTATGAGCAAATTTAGGGACTGTTCCTGCTCAATGTAGTGGAACACCTATGATGATGATGATTAGAGAAGAATGGATTCCACAAGTTCAGTCACAGTGCGTACGTCCAAAAAAGCAAATAATGCAAAAATGAGGGTTGTGATGAACTTCAATCAAACGCAGTAATATGCTGCAAAATTGCTTGTGCTTTATTTCACACACCTATGATGATGATGAAGATGTTGGGATTCCTTGTAGAAGACATAAAACACAGGCAGTTGATAATAGTCTGTGATTATGGTGGAGCCGCTGATTCAGTTGCAACATAAGGAGAGAGCAGCGCATCTTGGTTAATAAAAATAAAACAACGTTTCCGCTGTCCCGCCAAGTGACATAAACAAGATTTGTTTCAGGAGCTGGAGAATGACGGTCCCGTTAAATCCATCATGTCAGCCATATTGCCGCCTTAATGATCCCTTAAGACTTTTGTTCCGGAACAGTCCGTGCGTTCCCATGAAATCGAAATAAGTCGAGAGAAACGTCTCTCACTTAGCGGATATCAGTGTCCTGCCTTCACAAGATACTCGTGACCCCCCTATAAATCCACGAGCCGTAGAACAGGCAAATCTCTGGTTTTTATGGCGGGTCAGCGCGGCTGCTCGGAGGATTAAATTGTTATTTTATGACAGGCCATCATTGTGTGTCTGTGAAGAAGCGAAGTTGCAATTGGTGCTATTTTAGTTTATGGTTCAGGCACATTAAACTCAAGGGCTCCGGTCCCTTTCTGCCGTTCTGATTAGAATTAGAGAAGACTTGCTGTAAAAATTAAGTATATTGGCAGCGGCCTCCTAAGATTTTACAGGCAACGAGGAGAGGGAATGCGGCTCTGTCCTGCGGCACAACGTCTGGCTGCCGTATATATATATATATATATGTGTATTATATATATATATGTGTATATAAAGCATTTATCTGCTGAAGCCTGGGGAGGTCAGACTGGTGTAATAGAGCTCACTACAATCACGTTTAATTGTATGTATAATGCAGTGTATCCTCATTCATTTATATAACTGGAGCTGCAAAATATAATGAAAAACATTGACTCTGCCTGAAGAGGGTGCTTCACCTTTAACTTTTAGTATGTTATAGAATGGCCAATTCTAAGCAACTTTTCAATTGGTCTAAATTATTTATTTTTTATAGTTTATACATTATTCACCTTTTTCCTCTGACTCTTTCCAGCTTTTAAACGGGGGTCACTGACCCCTTTTAAAAAAAAACAAATGCTTTGTAAGGCTACAAATGTATTGTTATTGCTACTTTTTATTACTCATCTTCCTATTTAAGCCTCTCCTGTTCGTGTTCCAGCCTCCTATTCCAATCAATGCATGGTTGCTAGGGTAATTTCCAACATAGCAACCACGCTGCAGAAATTGCAAAGTGGAGAGCTGCTGAATAAAAAGCTAAATAACTCAAAAACCATAAATAATAAAAAAATGAAAACCAATATCACTCATACGAAACGTTAACTCAAAGATGAACAACCCCTTTACATACAATACAAATGAGTGCACAAAACATTTTGCAAATTGGCCATACAGTGTCATTTAGGGAGTAGAAAATTATAGCTTATTGTGTGCCCAGAACATTCCTTCTCTGTATATTTGTATTTATACATATGGGAGGAGGAGGTGCCATATTGATTCCCTTAGACAGTACCGTATGAGGGTATAGCTTATTGTGTGCCCAGAACATTCCTTCTCTGTATATTTGTATTTATACATATGGGAGGAGGAGGTGCCATATTGATTCCCTTAGACAGTACAGTATGAGGGTATAGCTTATTGTGTGCCCAGAACATTCCTTCTCTGTATATTTGTATTTATACATATGGGAGGAGGAGATGCCATATTGATTCCCTTAGACAGTACCGTATGAGGGTATAGCTTATTGTGTGCCCAGAACATTCCTTCTCTGTATATTTGTATTTATACATATGGGAGGAGGTGCCATATTGATTCCCTTAGACAGTACAGTATGAGGGTATAGCTTATTGTGTGCCCAGAACATTCCTTCTCTGTATATTTGTATTTATACATATGGGAGGAGGGAGGTGCCATATTGATTCCCTTAGACAGTACAGTATGAGGGTATAGCTTATTGTATGCCCAGAACATTCCTTCTCTGTATATTTGTATTTATACATATGGGAGGAGGAGGTGCCATATTGATTCCCTTAGACAGTACAGTATGAGGGTATAACTTATTGTGTGCCCAGAACATTCCTTCTCTGTATATTTGTATTTATACATATGGGAGGAGGAGGTGCCATATTGATTCCCTTAGACAGTACAGTATGAGGGTATAGCTTATTGTGTGCCCAGAACATTCCTTCTCTGTATATTTGTATTTATACATATGGGAGGAGGAGGTGCCATATTGATTCCCTTAGACAGTACAGTATGAGGGTATAGCTTACTGTTTGCAGCAGTGACAAAGATCCAGGATTCGGCCTTTTACAGCAGGAATCCTTCTGCCCTGCTGAACCGAATCCTAATTTGCATATGCAAATTAGGGGCGGGAGGGAAATCACATGACTTTTGGTCACAAAACAAGGAATTAAAAAATGTTTTCCCCTTCCTGCCCCTAATTTGCATATGTAAATTAGGATTTGGATTCAGTTCGGTATTCGGTTAAATATTTTGCGACGGTTTCGGCCAAATCCAAAATAGCGGATTCGGTGCATCCCTAATAAAGACTCTCTCCTTGTGGCTAAGGATTCGTGGGAAAACCTGAGCATATTTGGGGCAACATTTGTGTTAATATAATTATAACAATTAATACAATTGTAGCGCTATAGTAAACTGACTTTGTTTTACTACTTTCTGTGTGGGAATAATATCACAAATGAGGCGCTCTCTCTTAGGGGTAAGCCCTCGGGGTGGAGGCAGGGCGTAGTGCAACTGTAACCAGATGCAATAGCACAAATGATAGGCGCCAGTAGTTCTTTAACGCTTAACCAAACAAACTGTCTTTATTTAACAATAGCACATATCCACAATGGAGTATGGAACAATCAGACAGCATAAAGGAAGCATATACTCACAGTACCGGTATAGGCTGAATCCCTGCAGGCCAGGGAATATACAGCAGAGAGAGTTGCAGCTTGTGAGGGTTATCACCCAGTTTTCAGGATCTCTTTGAGTGGCAGACTAGGGGAATTCCTACAATCCCTAGTGTCAACATTTTAGTCCCTAGTCTGAGTCAGTAATACCCTGGGATCTTAATCCCTCTAATATCCTTGGTGGAGCCTTGAGCTGCTCAACTAAATAACCTCTCTATCACTCCTAGAGTGATCTATAAAACGAGTATAGCTTTCGAATTACTAGGGCCAATGCACCTAGGGTCAACAATACCCATTCCCTTCCAGCCTGCTTAGTTGGGCTAAAGTAATGGACCCAGACCTCATGGTTTCCAAGACCTTTATACTACTGCACAGTGCCATCTGGTGTACACTGTGAGAACTACAGGGGTTACATAAGCACAAGGTCCCCATAAGGACCCACTTAGGCGTCCATATCAATAGGGATGTGCCTGTCAATAAAGTGTAAGGGTGTCTAAATGTTCACATCCCTACACAATGAATACAATGACTTGTGGCATCAGCTGCAGTGTGAGCATGAGAAGGAAGTGCAATGTGCAGGTATATAGATGATTATTGTGCCACTAACAAGAGGGAGAATGGGAGCAGGAATAAATGGGAACATCTGTATGAAAGGCAACTTGCACTCAATTCTCCAACACGAGTACGAATTTGCACCTGTATTGCTACTCTAACAGCTTGTGAGCCGTCATTGAACATTCCCTACTCTTTCTGCTGAAACCTCTTATACACCGGTGCCTTATTATACACGACGGCTCTTATACACAGAGCTGGGGAAAGAGGGGGAATAAATATGAAAGGCACTTGCACGTGATCTTAACAGCTGCAGCTGTGTTGCTCTAAACAGCCTCCCGTATGTAAACACATTATCGCCGCATAAACACCTTGATTTAATAGAGAAACAGAACCTGTCTGCGCCGACTCAAGTGTTGATGACATTTACTACTCACAAAATTATTCTATTTCTCACAACACTGAACTCACTGAAATTCTTTTACCTGCTTTTCACTGCAAGTCAAGGGGAGCCAATCTCTTAGAGAACATACAGTATAGTATGAGGGTATGGCTTATTGTGTGCCCAGAACATTCCTTCTCTGTATATTTGTATTTCAAATGGGGGTCACTGACCCCATATAAAAAACAAAAGCTCTGTAAGGCTAGACATGTATTGTTATTGCTACTTTTTATTACTCCTCTTTCTATTCAGGTCTCTCCTTTTCATATTCCAATCTCTTATTCATATCAGTGCATGGTTGCTAGGGGAATTTGGATCCTAGCAACCCGATTGCTGAAATTACAAACTGGAGAGCTGCTGAATAAAAAGCTAAATAACTCAAAAACCACATATAATAAAAAATTAAAACCAATTGCAAATTGTCTCAGAATATCCCTCTCTACATCATACTAACATTTAATTTGAAGATGAACAACCCCTTTAACTTCACAAATTCAAAACTTTGCCCCATCACTGTAACAATCAACGTCAACGGGTTAAAACGTTTTCCTCTTATTCTATCTCAACTTGACACGGTCAAAATATTTCACTACCATTGTAACACTCTGCTTCCCAGGAGGCCCCAGCTGACACTGATGGGTAACAATAAATAATAATAATTAATAATAATAGCAATACCGTAATAAAAAATAATAATAATATATAATAATAACAATTAATAATAATAATAATAATAATAATAATAATAATAATAATAAAAAATACTAATAATTAATAATAACAATATTAAAAAATAACAATAATAAAAATAAATAATAATAACAATTATTATTAATAATAATAATAATAATACTAATAATAATATGTAATAAAACAGAGTTTCCTCACCTCCAGTATACGAGCACAGCTACGAGGAGGATTAGGCACACGAATGTTAAAGCTGAAACCACAACCAGCGGAATGATCCATTCCATCTTCCCAGGAGGGGGCCACATCGCCATACTGGAGTTAATCTGAGGGTCTGTAAAGAAAAATACCAAGGGACACCATTAGCCAATAAATGAGAAGAGTAAAAACCCCTTTGTTGTAAAGACACAGAAAAGAAAATCCCATACAGTAAATTTCCGACATTTATCTGCAGAATCCAATGATCCCATCCGATACACTGAAATGATCTTGGGTAGAAGAAGCCCTTCCTTTGCTGCTGTTTAAATCTCCTTTTTACCATGATCTCATAATGGATTGTCCAGCAGAACCACCACTTTTCCTTGAGGCATTTTGTTCTGAACTCTCATAAGGAGTCAGTTTCACCAGCATACAGCAAACACGGGGCACATACATGTAACACAGATGTGTTGAAGACAGACATGAACATATTCTGAGTACACAGGACACGGTTCCATTGCAGAAGACACATGGCTGACTGCAAGACATACGTCTCTTTTACAGCCATTGTCTATGCGACTCACTGCACCTCTTACCTGTTACTTTACGTATGGAAAGGAGTTGGACACTTGTAGAAGATGTGAAATACAGCTCAGTGATACAGACAAGTATGGAGACTGAGCAATGGAGCTACCATCTTGATCCTATCTGTTTGCAACAGTGTTAAAATGTATTACACTCCACAATGAGTACATTCTACTAAATAATTATCTCTCCCTACTATACCTGCTATCCCACAGTCACACTCCCTTCCCAGAGACTATTATCCCACTGTTACTATAGGCACCATCTCTCCCTACTATACCTGCTATCCCACAGTCACACTCCCTTCCCAGAGACTATTATCTACTGTTACTATAGACACCATCTCTCCCTACTATACCTGCTATCCCACAGTCACACTCCCTTCCCAGAGACTATTATCCACTGTTACTATAGACACCATCTCTCCCTACTATACCTGCTATCCCACAGTCACACTCCCTTCCCAGAGACTATTATCCCACTGTTACTATAGACACCATCTCTCCCTACTATACCTGCTATCCCACAGTCACACTCCCTTCCCAGAGACTATTATCCACTGTTACTATAGACACCATCTCTCCCTACTATACCTGCTATCCCACAGTCACACTCCCTTCCCAGAGACTATTATCCACTGTTACTATAGACACCATCTCTCCCTACTATACCTGCTATCCCACAGTCACACTCCCTTCCCAGAGACTATTATCCACTGTTACTATAGGCACCATCTCTCCCTACTATACCTGCTATCCCACAGACTATTATCCACTGTTACTATAGACACCATCTCTCCCTACTATACCTGCTATCCCACAGTCACACTCCCTTCCCAGAGACTATTATCCACTGTTACTATAGACACCATCTCTCCCTACTATACCTGCTATCCCACAGTCACACTCCCTTCCCAGAGACTATTATCCCACTGTTACTATAGGCACCATCTCTCCCTACTATACCTGCTATCCCACAGTCACACTCCCTTCCCAGAGACTATTATCCACTGTTAATATAGGCACCATCTCTCCCTACTATACCTGCTATCCCACAGTCACACTCCCTTCCCAAAGACTATTATCCCACTGTTACTATAGGCACCATCTCTCCCTACTATACCTGCTATCCCACAGTCACACTCCCTTCCCAGAGACTATTATCCACTGTTACTATAGGCACCATCTCTCCCTACTATACCTGCTATCCCACAGTCACACTCCCTTCCCAGAGACTATTATTCACTGTTACTATAGGCACCATCTCTCCTTACTATACCTGCTATCCCACAGTCACACTCCCTTCCCAGAGACTATTATCCACTGTTACTATAAGCACCATCTCTCCCTACTATACCTGCTATCCCACAGTCACACTCCCTTCCCAGAGACTATTATCCACTGTTACTATAGACACCATCTCTCCCTACTATACCTGCTATCCCACAGTCACACTCCCTTCCCAGAGACTATTATCCACTGTTACTATAAGCACCATCTCTCCCTACTATACCTGCTATCCCACAGTCACACTCCCTTCCCAGAGACTATTATCCACTGTTACTATAGACACCATTTTTCCCTACTATACCTGCTATCCCACAGTCACACTCCCTTCCCAGAGACTATTATCCCACTGTTACTATAGGCACCATCTCTCCCTACTATACCTGCTATCCCACAGTCACACTCCCTTCCCAGAGACTATTATCCACTGTTACTATAGACACCATCTCTCCCTACTATACCTGCTATCCCACAGTCACACTCCCTTCCCAGAGACTATTATCCACTGTTACTATAAGCACCATCTCTCCCTACTATACCTGCTATCCCACAGTCACACTCCCTTCCCAGAGACTATTATCCACTGTTACTATAGGCACCATCTCTCCCTACTATACCTGCTATCCCACAGTCACACTCCCTTCCCAGAGACTATTATCCACTGTTACTATAGACACCATCTCTCCCTACTATACCTGCTATCCCACAGTCACACTCCCTTCCCAGAGACTATTATCCCACTGTTACTATAAGCACCATCTCTCCCTACTATACCTGCTATCCCACAGTCACACTCCCTTCCCAGAGACTATTATCCACTGTTACTATAGACACCATCTCTCCCTACTATACCTGCTATCCCACAGTCACACTCCCTTCCCAGAGACTATTATCCCACTGTTACTATAAGCACCATCTCTCCCTACTATACCTGCTATCCCACAGTCACACTCCCTTCCCAGAGACTATTATCCACTGTTAATATAGGCACCATCTCTCCCTACTATACCTGCTATCCCACAGTCACACTCCCTTCCCAAAGACTATTATCCCACTGTTACTATAGGCACCATCTCTCCCTACTATACCTGCTATCCCACAGTCACACTCCCTTCCCAGAGACTATTATCCACTGTTACTATAGGCACCATCTCTCCCTACTATACCTGCTATCCCACAGTCACACTCCCTTCCCAGAGACTATTATCCACTGTTACTATAGACACCATCTCTCCCTACTATACCTGCTATCCCACAGTCACACTCCCTTCCCAGAGACTTTTATCCACTGTTACTATAGACACCATCTCTCCCTACTATACCTGCTATCCCAGTCACACTCCCTTCCCAGAGACTATTATCCACTGTTACTATAGACACCATCTCTCCCTACTATACCTGCTATCCCACAGTCACACTCCCTTCCCAGAGACTATTATCCACTGTTACTATAGACACCATCTCTCCCTACTATACCTGCTATCCCACAGTCACACTCCCTTCCCAGAGACTATTATCCCACTGTTACTATAGGCACCATCTCTCCCTACTATACCTGCTATCCCACAGTCACACTCCCTTCCCAGAGACTATTATCCACTGTTACTATAGACACCATCTCTCCCTACTATACCTGCTATCCCACAGTCACACTCCCTTCCCAGAGACTATTATCCACTGTTACTATAAGCACCATCTCTCCCTACTATACCTGCTATCCCACAGTCACACTCCCTTCCCAGAGACTATTATCCACTGTTACTATAGGCACCATCTCTCCCTACTATACCTGCTATCCCACAGTCACACTCCCTTCCCAGAGACTATTATCCACTGTTACTATAGACACCATCTCTCCCTACTATACCTGCTATCCCACAGTCACACTCCCTTCCCAGAGACTATTATCCCACTGTTACTATAAGCACCATCTCTCCCTACTATACCTGCTATCCCACAGTCACACTCCCTTCCCAGAGACTATTATCCACTGTTAATATAGGCACCATCTCTCCCTACTATACCTGCTATCCCACAGTCACACTCCCTTCCCAAAGACTATTATCCCACTGTTACTATAGGCACCATCTCTCCCTACTATACCTGCTATCCCACAGTCACACTCCCTTCCCAGAGACTATTATCCACTGTTACTATAGGCACCATCTCTCCCTACTATACCTGCTATCCCACAGTCACACTCCCTTCCCAGAGACTATTATCCACTGTTACTATAGACACCATCTCTCCCTACTATACCTGCTATCCCACAGTCACACTCCCTTCCCAGAGACTATTATCCACTGTTACTATAGACACCATCTCTCCCTACTATACCTGCTATCCCACAGTCACACTCCCTTCCCAGAGACTATTATCCACTGTTACTATAGACACCATCTCTCCCTACTATACCTGCTATCCCACAGTCACACTCCCTTCCCAGAGACTATTATCCCACTGTTACTATAAGCACCATCTCTCCCTACTATACCCGCTATCCCACAGTCACACTCCCTTCCCAGAGACTATTATCCACTGTTACTATAGACACCATCTCTCCCTACTATACCTGCTATCCCACAGTCACACTCCCTTCCCAGAGACTATTATCCCACTGTTACTATAAGCACCATCTCTCCCTACTATACCTGCTATCCCACAGTCACACTCCCTTCCCAGAGACTATTATCCACTGTTAATATAGGCACCATCTCTCCCTACTATACCTGCTATCCCACAGTCACACTCCCTTCCCAAAGACTATTATCCCACTGTTACTATAGGCACCATCTCTCCCTACTATACCTGCTATCCCACAGTCACACTCCCTTCCCAGAGACTATTATCCACTGTTACTATAGGCACCATCTCTCCCTACTATACCTGCTATCCCACAGTCACACTCCCTTCCCAGAGACTATTATCCACTGTTACTATAGACACCATCTCTCCCTACTATACCTGCTATCCCACAGTCACACTCCCTTCCCAGAGACTATTATCCACTGTTACTATAGACACCATCTCTCCCTACTATACCTGCTATCCCACAGTCACACTCCCTTCCCAGAGACTATTATCCACTGTTACTATAGACACCATCTCTCCCTACTATACCTGCTATCCCACAGTCACACTCCCTTCCCAGAGACTATTATCCACTGTTACTATAGACACCATCTCTCCCTACTATACCTGCTATCCCACAGTCACACTCCCTTCCCAGAGACTATTATCCCACTGTTACTATAGGCACCATCTCTCCCTACTATACCTGCTATCCCACAGTCACACTCCCTTCCCAGAGACTATTATCCACTGTTACTATAGACACCATCTCTCCCTACTATACCTGCTATCCCACAGTCACACTCCCTTCCCAGAGACTATTATCCACTGTTACTATAAGCACCATCTCTCCCTACTATACCTGCTATCCCACAGTCACACTCCCTTCCCAAAGACTATTATCCCACTGTTACTATAGGCACCATCTCTCCCTACTATACCTGCTATCCCACAGTCACACTCCCTTCCCAGAGACTATTATCCACTGTTACTATAAGCACCATCTCTCCCTACTATACCTGCTATCCCACAGTCACACTCCCTTCCCAAAGACTATTATCCCACTGTTACTATAGGCACCATCTCTCCCTACTATACCTGCTATCCCACAGTCACACTCCCTTCCCAGAGACTATTATCCACTGTTACTATAGGCACCATCTCTCCCTACTATACCTGCTATCCCACAGTCACACTCCCTTCCCAGAGACTATTATCCACTGTTACTATAGACACCATCTCTCCCTACTATACCTGCTATCCCACAGTCACACTCCCTTCCCAGAGACTATTATCCACTGTTACTATAGACACCATCTCTCCCTACTATACCTGCTATCCCACAGTCACACTCCCTTCCCAGAGACTATTATCCACTGTTACTATAGACACCATCTCTCCCTACTATACCTGCTATCCCACAGTCACACTCCCTTCCCAGAGACTATTATCCCACTGTTACTATAGGCACCATCTCTCCCTACTATACCTGCTATCCCACAGTCACACTCCCTTCCCAGAGACTATTATCCCACTGTTACTATAGGCACCATCTCTCCCTACTATACCTGCTATCCCACAGTCACACTCCCTTCCCAGAGACTATTATCCCACTGTTACTATAGGCACCATCTCTCCCTACTATACCTGCTATCCCACAGTCACACTCCCTTCCCAGAGACTATTATCCACTGTTACTATAGACACCATCTCTCCCTACTATACCTGCTATCCCACAGTCACACTCCCTTCCCAGAGACTAATATCCCACTATACTAGGGATGTACAGTAATACGTAATATTCAGGGGCAACACAGCATAACATACTGTATATGTATCCTAAATATTTTAAAAGGAACTAGCCATGAAATCAATTTTATGAAATAGTCATTACAGCTGGGCAGCATATATACAGATACATATATATACACTATACGACAGTTTAAAATATCAGTTCTGAGTTTATATTAATTGTTGCATAAATGCTGACAGAAATTAAAGTTTTTCATGACTTTGGCCTAAATGACAAACGCTAAACAAATGCACATTTATGTCTGTATGGAGGGTGAGACGGGAGCTTATTGCAGAACATGCTGAGGATTCATTGATCAGTTAATAATATTACATTAGGCACAATCAGGGCACCCAGTAGAATTGCAGGACGCGTAGTAAAAAGTTCAGGAAAAGGTTAATTACGAAACAGGGTGAAGGAACTTACAGAGTTCGTCTCCATAGAAAGATGAAATAATGAATGGTGGAAAGGAAATTACTCTCAATATATAAAGCAAATGCCAACTGTCACTTGTCTCAGTATCACCCAAAGCAGTTAATGTTGTGCCCCCTTGTAGTCACCGTCTTGATTTATGACTCACGTTAGTCTTAGTTGTGACTACTGGACGATTTCAATTAAACATCATTTAAGCTTAAAGGGCACATAAACCCACCTCTTCAAAGCACTTTTTGCTTCTTTTCCTTCCTTGATACCATCAGTTTTACACTGCTAATATTATAATATGTAACAGAAAGAGGTCTTTGGAAACCTAAAACATGTCTGCACTGTGATCTCTGTCCAAAAATATGAAACCTTGAAGGATTTTTCCTTAATAAGGACTGGGTGATTGGTAGCATATTAGAACATGGTAACAATACACAGGCTGCGAGTTGGAAACAGAGGAATAAGGAATGGAAATGAGGAAATAATGATTAAATGCTTGAAGGTGCCTCTTCCATTCATTACTCTAATTGAAGGTCCCATAGGGCTGGTACATAAAGGCGACAGAAGCCCAGGCAGGAAAGTCAAGCTGCAAGCCCTGTAACTGTATAACTGTGAGTACATAACATTCACCCCTTACAAATAATTTGCTCGTGCTGCCGACTAATGGAAATGTTCAGCCCTGACTTCCATCAGAATCTGCCAATTTATCTATTTGCTCTGGACAGGAATCACCTCTTTACAAGAGTACGACCCCTCCCAAATGAAATGTAATGTACTTTTATCATTAATGGCAACATTAGAGCCGCAGACAGCAAGACCCGGCCGTTCTGAAGCAGAAATGATAAAGCACATCACCCTGCTTGTACGAGAAGATGCCTTTGCATGCTGGATAAACATCTGCTTTGGATTTAGTTTCCCTTTAAACTGGATGTGGTTTCAAGGCAATAATAAAGAAATAAAAAGCTTTCTAGCAAAAGAAGTTCCCTGTGAAAAGCAATTAGCTAAATAACATGCTGCTGTGGCTTGCGGCTTTCATATGCCAGCGACTATTAAATCATACAGGTCCTTGCAGTGTGTAGTAAGGCACCAGAACTGCAACTGGCGTCTGGAGCAGGAGCAAAGTCAGAGGTAGGGATATTTAGATGTTAGAAGTGGTGAGGAAGATATTGGACAGTAAGGGTATCTTAATAGTGGTGAAGAAGATATGGGATAGTAATGAGATTTTAGCAGTGGTGAGGAAGATATGGGATAGTAAGAAGATCTGAGTCATGGTGAGGAAGATATGGGATAGTAAGAAGATCTGAGTCATGGTGAGGAAGATATGGGATAGTAGGAAGATCTGAGTCATGGTGAGGAAGATATGGGATAGTAAGAAGATCTGAGTCGTGGTGAGGAAGATATGGGATAGTAAGAAGATCTCAGTAGTGGTGAGGAAGATATGGGATAGTAAGAAGATCTCAGTAGTGGTGAGGAAGATATGGGATAGTAAGAAGATCTTAGAAGTGGTGAGGAAGATATGGGATAGTAAGATCTCAGTAGTGGTGAGGAAGATATGGGATAGTAAGAAGATCTTAGAAGTGGTGAGGAAGATATGGGATAGTAAGATCTCAGTAGTGGTGAGGAAGATATGGGATAGTAAGAAGATCTTAGTAGCGGTGATGAAGATATGGGATAGTAAGAAGATCTTAGAAGTGATAAGGAAGATATGGGATAGTAAGAAGATCTCAGTAATGGTGAGGAAGATATGGGATAGTAAGAAGATCTTGGAAGTGGTAAGGAAGATATGGGATAGTAAGAAGATCTCAGTAGTGGTGAGGAAGATATGGGATAGTAAGAAGACGTTAGTAGTGGTGAGGAAGATATGGGATAGTAAGAAGATCTCAGTAGTGGTGAGGAAGATATGGGATGGTAATGAGATGTTAGTAGTTGTGAGGAAGACATGGGATGGTAAAGGGAGACACAAGAAGCAGTAAGGAAGAGAAGAGGGAATAAGGAGAGATCAGCGATAATAAAGGAAGGGATCAGTGGAAGTGAGAAACATAGAAAGTAAACTTATCATCTGACATTTAGAGCCATTGGTCTAAAAATTCCCAACAGTAAATGTTTGGGGCTTTCCACATGGAAAACATTTCAGTAACACAAACTTAATTCCTCCTTTATGAACATTCCCTTTGCCTCTGCTGAATTCATCCCTCTTCCTGCAACAATTCCAGTCTCATAATAATTAGTATGTAAATGAGACCGCTTCTCTTAATAATTAATTCATCTAAATACGTCGGGCAAATTGAATAAACATAGTCAGGTGTTACAATCCCAGCAAAGGAAATAATTCTAAAAAAAGCAATTTACAGACTTGCAGCAGAAGGAGGAGAAGAGGGGGAAACGGCAATAAAAGCAAATAAAACACATTTTATGAGCGAGAGGCCGATGTTGAATGAGCTAATAATTAAGTCACTTGTTTATAAAAAAGACAAAAACATGAAACTTAGATGATGCATTTTATATTCCTGATTCACATCAGCATGTAGAACTGCCGAACCGGTTAAGTGTTTGTAAAAGGATTAGAGGAAAAGATTAACAAATTTCACCACCGTCAAACACAATCTCTTGGACTGCTCCGTGTATTTAACATTGATTCCATGAAGTTTGTATGTTCTCCTGCTCCCTGGAGGTGGGGGGTCACTATACCATTTTATTTTAGGATGGTGTCTCATTGTACAGACTAATGCTGGGAGTCACTGTGACTAACGCTGGGAGTCACTGTATGGTCTAATGCTGGGAGTCACTGTGTGGTCTAATGCTGGGAGTCACTGTACAGACTAACGCTGGGAGTCACTGTGTGGTCTAATGCTGGGAGTCACTGTATGGTCTAATGCTGGGAGTCACTGTGTGGTCTAATGCTGGGAGTCACTGTACAGACTAATGCTGGGAGTCACTGTGTGGTCTAATGCTGGGAGTCACTGTACAGACTAACGCTGGGAGTCACTGTACAGACTAATGCTGGGAGTCACTGTACAGACTAACGCTGGGAGTCACTGTACAGACTAACGCTGGGAGTCACTGTACAGACTAACGCTGGGAGTCACTGTACAGACTAACGCTGGGAGTCACTGTACAGACTAACGCTGGGAGTCACTGTACAGACTAACGCTGGGAGTCACTGTATGGTCTAATGCTGGGAGTCACCGCACAGACTTAATGCTGGGAGTCACTGTACAGACATAATGCTGGGAGTCACTGTACAGACCAATGCTGGGAGTCACTGTATGGTCTAATGCTGGGAGTCACCGCACAGACTTAATGCTGGGAGTCACTGTACAGACTAATGCTGGGAGTCACTGTGTGGTCTAATGCTGGGAGTCACTGTGTGGTCTAATGCTGGGAGTCACTGTACAGACTAACGCTGGGAGTCACCGCACAGACTTAATGCTGGGAGTCACTGTACAGACTAATGCTGGGAGTCACTGTACAGACTAATGCTGGGAGTCACTGTACAGACTAATGCTGGGAGTCACTGTACAGACTAATGCTGGGAGTCATTGTATGGTCTAATGCTGGGAGTCACTGTATGGTCTAATGCTGGGAGTCACTGTACAGACACATGCTGGGAGTCACTGTATGGTCTAATGCTGGGAGTCACCGCGCAGACTAACGCTGGGAGTCACTGTCCTGTCTAACACTTGAGAATTACCGCACAGTCCAATTTTGGGAGCCACTGCACTTTGTAACGCTGGGAGTCACTGTGTGTTAAAGGAGAAGGAAGTAAGCCTTATCAGAAAGGTCTATATAAATACACCAGTAACCCCTCAAAGTAATGCTGCTCTGAGTCCTCTGTCAAAATAAACACCACATTTCTTTCCTTCTATTGTGTACTCATGGGCTTCTGTATCAGACTTCCTGTTTTCAGCTTAAACCTCCAGGGCTAGGGCTTGAGCATGCTCGGTTTGCTCCTCTTCCCCACTCCCTTCTCTGCTGTAATCTGAGCCCAGAGCTATGAGTGAGCAGGGAGAGACTCAGGTAGCAAGTGATGTCACACCGAGCTAATATGGCAGCTGCTATCCTAAACAAACAGAGAGTGTGTCTAGAGCGTTTTACTCAGATATGGTAAATCATTCTGCAGAATAAATATAGCATTCTAGCTTGCACTATTGTGGCTAATCTGTTGGCAATAAACTGTCTTGGAGCTTTTCTTCTCCTTTAATGCCAGGGTCACTGTGGCACTGAAAATGTATAATCTACATTGTGTTTCCCATACTAATAATTCACAAACAAATAAAGGGAAAGTTCACATTTTGCATGAAAAAAAGAGGACTTTTTATTAAGAAACAACACAACGAATTAAAGTGAATATTTACAACTATTTAGTCCAATATAACAGCGTCACACCTTTTGCTGCAGTTTTATGCCGTGTTGGTTAGAAAAATGGATATTAAACCAGACACTGGATTGTTTCAGAACTGTGTTTAGGTGGGTCCTAACAGTGTGCTGGCTCCAGCCCCTGATAATAATGGGGCACCGCAGAGCACTGGTTCTGGGAGCATTGTGGGTAGAGTTGATAATTCACAACAGATTCAGCTCGTGATTGTGTAGGGAGTGTGGCTGTGGGACCCAATAAAGGGAACAAATTATCTCCACCAACACAATGTCATGTAAAAATGTGCTCTTCTGAGCAATTAAAGGGGACATACACCCTCCAACACAACATAATATAAATGTGTGTTCTTCTGAGCAATTAAAGGGGACATACATCCTCCAACACAAAATAATATAAACGTGTGCTCTTCTGAGCAATTAAAGGGGACATACACCCTCCAACACAACATAAACGTGTGCTCTTCTGAGCAATTAAAGGGGACATACACCCTCCAACACAACATAATATAAATGTGTGCTCTTCTGAGCAATTAAAGGGGACATACATCCTCCAACACAAAATAATATAAACGTGTGTTCTTCTGAGCAATTAAAGGGGACATACATCCTCCAACACAAAATAATATAAACGTGTGCTCTTCTGAGCAATTAAAGGGGACATACACCCTCAAACACAAAATAATATAAACGTGTGCTCTTCTGAGCAATTAAAGGGGACATACACCTTCTAACACTACATAATATAAACTTGTACTCTTCTGAGCAATTAAAGGGGACATACACCCTCCAACACAACATAATATAAATGTGTGCTCTTCTGAGCAATTAAAGGGGACATACACCCTCCAACACAACAAAATATAAACTTTCTTCATAAAAAAGCACCTTCCTACTGTTCTGTCTGGGAGGCCACATTGCTCGTCTCAGAATCCCACTGCCCACAGCATACTAAAAGTAAATTTTATGGTGGAATAGAGAAAGGGAACAAACATTAAATAAGGAAATTACAGTTAAAATAAAGACTCACGTTAAGACCTATTAAAAACACATGATCAATTAATACCAATACTTGAAATCCTTTAGAATATTAGGTGGCTGGAACCGCAGATACAGCAGTAAATAATTAAAGGGGAACTAAACCACCTGCACCACAAAACATTTACATTAAGGCAAGTGGCACAGGAGGCAGTAAAGAGGAAGCAAACACACCAGTGCTAACCACCCCCCAACAATGGCAGATCATTTGTTGTTCTGTGGGAAAGGACAAATGCAAGAAATACCACCACCACCCCCCTATTTAAAGTCAATTACCTAAAGAGGCTTTTCGAGGGTTAAAAAATTAATCTTCCTTTAAATCCTTACAACCTGAAAAGCAAAAGGAAAAGCATTGTTTTTGTCTCAGTTCCCCTTTATTCCAATAGGAGGCAATTACATCAGGGATTTCTAACCTTAAAGGGGTTGTTCACCTTTGAGTTATATAGAGAGTGATATTCTGAGACAATTTGCAATTGGATTTCATTTTTTATTATTTGTGGTTTTTTGAATTTTTTTAAAGTTTTGCTTTGTATCAGCAGCTCTCCAGTTTGCAGTTTCAGCCATCTGGTTGCTAGGATCCAATTTCCCCTAGCAACATTGCTTTGAATAAGAGACTGGAATACGAATAGGAGAGCGTCTCCTATTACTCCTCTCCTAAAGGGCTTAGGAGAGGAGTAATATAAAGTAGCAATAAATATATAGCCTTGTTTTTTGTTTGTTTTTTTTAGATGGGTCAGTGACCCCCTTTTTGAGAGCTGGAAAGAGTCAGAAGAAGAAGGCAAATAATTAACAAAAAAAAAACTGTAAAATCAAAAAGTTGCTTAGAATTAGCCATTCTATAACATATTAATAAAAGTTAACGTAAAGGTGAATCATCCCTTTTTGACACTGACAGCTGTTGCAATTCTCAGCCTCTGCAGAGAGCTGGGGAGGCTGGGAGTTATAGTAGGACAATAGCTGTAAAGAATGTAAACTGTGCATCCTGGCCAATGAGCTTCAAGTCCCAATTATCTTTTTAAGACAGGAGGTTTGGCTAAATCAGATTTATCTCAAGTTTCAATGAAAGCTTTGCCAACAGCAGTCTAGCTCTACCCTGCCCTCTACAGGCCACAAAGCAAACTTACTTCCAAATGGATTTGATCGAAAGAACATTATTACACATGTAAGTATTAAACACTCTGTGCCCTTTATAGTGATATTCTTAACTAAAGCCTAACTAAAGAAGTAGGTAGAAATGTTGTACATGATGTTTTGTGCTTCTGTACCAGCCCAAGGCAACCACAGCCCTTTAGCAGTAAAGATCTGTGTCTCCAAAGATGCCCCAGTAGCTCCCCATCTTCTTTTCTGCTGAGTCACTGCACATGCTCTGTGCTGCTGTCACTTACTGAGCTTAGGGAGCCACTCACAATATACAGTACACATAGAATAGAAATGTCACAATATAAGGCTGATTAGTAATTAATACATGGCAGCACAGAAACCAGTGCAATTAGCATCAGAATTGAATAATCAGCAAACCTGTAGCATCAGCTTATATTACAGCCAGGGAAGCTCATTTTCTGCTGGATAATTAGTGACGAGCCCTAAGCTTAGCTTCTCAACAGCCAATCAGAGCCCACTGAGCATGTGAGTGTCACAGACACTTTCCAAGATGGTGACCCCCTGTGACAAGTTTGAAGTCCTGGATCATTGCTGCTATTGACAAGCTCAAACTTTAGCCTTGAGCAATAAGTTCACTATATAAATATGGCGTTTTTAGCCACATTCATTTTTAGGGTTTAGTTCTCCTTAAATTCTACATTGGTCAACTCAAGATAGAACCGGGGGGATTTTCTGCATGATAATGCGGCCACTTGGGGGATGCTACATTTATTGGCATCTATAAATGGTACAGGATTCCTCCCTCGAAAACAATCCCAAGCCTACATGATTTACTTTACCTTTACTGAATAATAAACATAAAGCCGGCACCATAAATAAGGTTTACTGTCCATTTAGATGATGGAGAAACATTTCAAACAAAACATTTAGGAGAATGGTGTTTCCAAGATCTGTAAGCAGCACTACGTAGCCTTTAACGGCCAATCAGAGGTTTGCTTTAATTATTGTAATGGGAGCAGAATAGTAACTGCCGACTGGTTGCTATGGGTTACCTCATATTAGTGGATATATAACAAGAAACAAACTCTTTTTACCACGAAGCTTGGAATACAAAGTGTGAGGGATGTGAGAAGGTTTTGGTCTGCCCTTTGCAAGTTTCTCCCTTGTCTCTGTGCTGCCTGTGCTCTCAATAGGAAGTACATTATAAAGAAGGGAATAAGGAAGACAATATTTGTGGCTAAAGCATCCCCCTCAGGAAGGATTGACGGTAAATAAGAGTTCATTTCCTACATTTGCTGGTTAGCGATATTTTATTTATACATTTTTTACATTGTTTTCATTAAAAGAAGCAAAAACATAGATTTCCAGAAACAAAAAGCTTTGTGGACCTTGCACCTACATAGGTGGTATATCACTCTTTTTCAACCTGAAAATTAAATATACATTTATAATCCATAACACTTTCCTCCCCCCTGCTCATTGTCAGAACCCCCCATTGGGAGTCACCATGGAGGAGGGGAGAGTAAGGGGGTTAAACAATGAATTCAACACCAAAAAGAATGACAGTGGTCACTCTAGTCAAGTTCACATCTATGGCATGAATAGATACACTTTTGTCCAAAATGCTCCCCCTCACCCACAGTTAAACCTTTATATTTTTATGAAATTACAAAATAATCCACCCCCCCCCCCCCCCGCTCATCACATAGTTTTGACAGTTCTCAATCCTTCTGGGTTAGTTTAGAAGAAAAAACCTTGTAAGAAAATATCACAGGGCTGGGATGTTATCGACAGTGGAAACAATAGAAACTCACATCTCAACAGATAAAATTAATGAGCGGACAAGGAAAATGTTAAAAAAGGAGAAATGCAAAGGAAAAGTAGACAGTAAAAGTATCAAAGTCAGTTTTTTACAGTTTCTTTTCCAAAAATGCTTTTTTTTTTTTTAGTCCTATATAGTCAATAGATTTATGGCAGACAGGACATCTCAGAGAGAGAGAATGCAAAAGGCCTGCAGATCATAGAGCAAGTCACCAACCTGGGTTAACGGTGAAGAATCTGTTGTCCACTTCTTTGTCCTCTTTTGACCTTGACCTGTGTATTGTGGTGGTTAGATCTACATAATAGTCTTCTGTGGACGTCACAATGGTGTGTGATGGGCCTGCTGCCGTTGTCGCAGGCTCTGTTCCCGGGGGATCTATTAAAGAAGTATTTCCGTTTTGCTGCGGATCAGTTATAGTTTCATTGGCACCGGCCTCTCCTACTTTATCAGTGGAGGCGGCAGTTGGGGTGGATTCAGTGTGGTTCTGGACCTCTGATGAACGTGTTGAAGAACTTTTTTCCTTCTTCTCAGACTCTTTCTCACTTTCCTCATCCTGGTCTCGCTCACCATCTTCTCCCTCACCCTTTTCATTCTTTTCTCCTTCCTCTGTCCCTTCCTTGTTTTGGGTAGGAGAAGCATCACTATCTGAACCTGTGGAGGGTAAAGGTTCAGTGGAGGAGACAACCGGTTTGGCTGCCTGCTTACTAGTAGGAGAAACAGTAGTAGGAAGGCGTGTGGGCCACACAGTGCTAGGAAAGGAAGGCAAACCACCACCACTAAAGCCAAGCCCCGCGAGCAAAGTACTGGTCACCACGGAAGCCACTGTCGCTTGACTCCCACTAGAAGAAGGGCCCATGCCAGTCGCCATGGAAACAAAAGAAAAAGGAATGCCTGAAGAAGTCCACGTAGAGGATCCAGAACTGATTGGTGCCATGTCAGCGGAGGAGGCAGGAGAAACAGTAGGCTTGAAGAGATCACCAAGGGGGGAGAAAAGGAAAGAGAGAAGAAAGTGTCAGTATAATACCTGATATTGGACCTTCCACAACTTCTCTCTTGCGGGAATGACCAAGTTTCCCTTGCTGCGTTACGTGGTGAAATAAAAAAAAATCAGGTCTAACCAGGGGGTTCAAAATAAAACTGCACCTTGCTCGAGGCAATGGTTGAGGATACATACGAATCAAACACACACTTTGGATAATGTCACTGGTGTAAAGCCTATCCAACAAGCGCTCCAGACTCACTTTATGTAAGCCCAGAACAGCACTGAGTGGGGGAAGTGTATTGGCCTTAATATTGGTAGGAGGTACTACTCCAACTGGTATCCCCTGAGACTTCAACATGATTGTAGCACCCTCAAACCTCACCTCCAGTGAAGGACTGCAGTATTTTTCCACTAGGGAGGCATAATCCTCCTATAGGTTGGATCATAGTTGTACTCCGGATTGCAGAAGCATGACAGACAGAACTGCCTCTTGGTGGGAGTTCCTGGGCCGGAACTTGGTAAATTAGGCTTTTTCGTTTGCAGTAATAGACTGCAAGACCAATTGAAAACAGTAAGGCTTTTGGCTGGCAGAGAATTCTGGGAATTGCAGTTTAACTGCAGATGATAGACTCAGTGACATATTGTGTGTGTTTGACTACATGAAAATCCAGAGCCAACTTTTACTTTAAAAAAAATCTTTAATTCCCAGCATTTTATTTACAGTCTTGGCCACCGGAGGTCACCATTGTGTCATCACCCAGTGCCCGGCAGTCGTACAGTTTACCAATATGAAAATAAATAAAAAAATAATAGAAATAAATAAAATAATAAAAAATTGGCACCGACAGAGAAATCCGGATTTCCTTAATACATTCAATACATTTCCTGCGGATGCAAAGGGGAAGCGCCGCTTCAGACTTGGTATCAGAAGTTAAACGTTATTATTACTACTGGTTGGGGGGAGGCAGAGGAGCAGTTGTACAGCACAATTATTAATGTGCTTGTGTATTTCATATAGGAGTCTTGTTTTCTTGTTTTATTTAAGTATCATCCCAACCTGTGGCTGCTAAGCGGCTAGTGGAAATTGTTTCTCACTAACCCAAAATGGTACTAGACCTTGCAGCGAAACTGCCGTCTCTATTGTGACATCATTGCTTGGATTTTTGAGCCTTGTGTGAATTTCTAGGGGTAGATCAAGCCTTACCCCCTGCTCTAACACCCACCCATCTCCTATCTAACAGTAGTATGGCCTCCTTTGTCCTAATCTTGCACTGGGTAAAGCAAATGCAGGGCACTAGGGAATTCTGGAGTTCCAATATTACATGCAAAACGTTACTTTTGGCATCTCGTAAATTCTCGTATTAAAGGGGCGGTTCACCTTAAAGTTAACTTTCAGTATGTCATACTAAATGAATTTTCAATTGGTCTTCATTAATTGTTTATCGTTTTTTTTTTCAATTACTTACCACCTTCTTTTGACTCTTTCCAGCTTTCAAATGTGGTTCACTGCATACCTCCCAACATTTTGGAAGTAAAAAGAGGGACAAAAAAATTTTTCCCGCACCTAGCGCAGCAATTTCTTGACCACACCCCCTAATTTCCATGTTTGTTTTACAAAATTTGGCAGGTTATGAAAGTTTGAAAATATTTCTCCTTATATAAACTGTGTTTTTGTGTCTCAAAATTGTTACAAAGTATCTTATTTGCACCTGTTAGCTGTTCTGGGCTCTCTGCTAAAAGCCAATTAAGTGAGAAACTTTGTTTCTTTTTCTGGCTGTTCAGTGCAGAGAAAAGAGGGACTTTCCAGTACAAATGAGGGACTGCAGGTTGAGCTGTCAAAAGAGGGACTGTCCCTCTGAAAAAGGGACAGTTGGGAGGTATGGTCACTGGCCCCATCTAAACAAAAATGCAAGACTAAAAATATATTGTTATCGCTATTTTTTATTACTCATCTTTCTATTCCGTCCCTCTCCTATTCATATTCCAGTCTCTTATTCAAATCAGCACATGGTTGCTAGGGGAATTAGAAAGGTCTGTGTGTTCCTCCCAAATGTCATCTTTTTGGGGGTGGTTCACCTTTAAGTTAACTTTTAGTATGTTATAGAACGGCTAATTCTAAGCAACTATTCAACTGGCTTTCATTTATTTGTTTATTTAATAGATTTTTAATTATTTGCCTTCTTCTTGTGACTCGTCAGGTTTCCAATTGGGGTCAACTAAAAAAACAAATGCTCTATAAGGCTACAAATATATTGTTATTGTTACTTTTTATTAATCATCTTTCTATTCAGGCCTCTCCTATTCATATTCCAGTCTCTTATTCAAATCATTGCATCGTTGCTAGGGGAATTTGGACCCTAGCAACCAGATGGCTGAAACTGCAAACTGGAGAGCTGCTGAATAAAAAGCTAAATAACGCTAAAACCATAAATAGTAAAAAATGAAGACCAATTGCAAATTGTCTCAGAATATCTCTCTCTTCCTTGGTGCCCTCCCCGGGCAGCTGTTTGACGGGCACTGGCTGGAACGAGTCCCTAATTAAGCATTCAGGCCGTCTCAGCCTCGCCAGTACAATAGCATTAATCATACTCTGCCATTCCCAAGCAGCAAAATTAAATTGGCAGTTTTGCATTTGCCATTATTTAGCAGTTTACCTACCTAATCTACCTAATTGCGCTTTGATTTAAGAGATATAAAGCAGCGATTATCGCCATGTCGTCTGCCAGGGATCCCCCAATAGCCAAATATACAAGAGCAGAGAGGGAGGCCGTTTTGCGTTCCAGCCCTCGGGAATAAACGTATGGAGCAAATCAAAGTTCGGACAACTTACCACGCCTGTTTTCACGATCCTGGTCCCTTCAAATATTCGTGTTGTGTTGGCTGAAACAAGAGACAAATAAGAACAACAGGGTGACTTTAAATGCAATGCAAAAATAAGGAAATCGGACATCAAAATGCCCTTCTGGGGGTGCAGCTAAGATAGTGGCATAGGGGTGTCAGTCTGTCACCGCTCATTATTATTTAATATCATCAGGGACGGTGACAAGGCAATTGGAGGGACGATGTTTTCTGACAGATGCAATAAGAGGTCAAATTGCCCAGTCGGCTATAAGTCTAAATAATAAGGGATTGTTCTGTTTATGACCACTAGAGGCGCTGCTGCTGCTGAGCACGTCCCCAGGTAATGGCGCCTCTTGCAAAAGATGAAATATTTATGGCAAAGCAGCCAGTGTCCCTCTGCATCAGTGATACCCAATAGGCAGCACGTGGCCCCCATTCTAATTGCATGACTTGCAGCCATTTCGAGGTAAAATAAATTAAAAATAGTCTTAATATAGTATAGTTTAGTTTTATGGATCTCTCTGTACAGACAATGAGCAAACTTAGGGACTGTTCCTGCTGAATTGTGCTTAGTACAGGGGAATACCTATGCTGCCATAGTTTTATGGGATCTCTCTGTACAGACTATGAGCAAACTTAGGGGCTGTTCCTGCTGAATTGTGCTTAGTACAGGGGAATACCTATGCTGCCATAGTTTTATGGGATCTCTCTGTACAGACTATGGGCAAACTTAGGGGCTGTTCCTGCTGAATTGTGCTTAGTACAGGGAATACCTATGCTGCCATAGTTTTATGGGATCTCTCTGTACAGACTATGGGCAAACTTAGGGGCTGTTCCTGCTGAATTGTGCTTAGTACAGGGAATACTTATGCTGCCATAGTTTTATGGGATCTCTCCGTACAGACTATGAGCAAACTTAGGGGCTGTTCCTGCTGAATTGTGCTTAGTACAGGGGAATACCTATGCTGTCAGTTTTATGGGATCTCTCCGTACAGACTATGAGCAAACTTAGGGACTGTTCCTGCTGAATTGTGCTTAGTACAGGGGAATTCCTATGCTGCCATAGTTTTATGGGATCTCTCCGTACAGACTATGAGCAAACTTAGGGACTGTTCCTGCTGAATTGTGCTTAGTACAGGGAATACCTATGCTGCCATAGTTTTATGGGATCTCTCTATACAGACTATGAGCAAACTTAGGGACTGTTCCTGCTGAATTGTGCTTAGTACAGGGAATACCTATGCTGCCATAGTTTTATGGGATCTCTCTGTACAGACTATGAGCAAACTTAGGGACTGTTCCTGCTGAATTGTGCTTAGTACAGGGGATACCTATACTGCCATAGTTTTATGGGATCTCTCTATACAGACTATGAGCAAACTTAGGGACTGTTCCTGCTGAATTGTGCTTAGTACAGGGGATACCTATACTGCCATAGTTTTATGGGATCTCTCTGTACAGACTATGAGCAAACTTAGGGGCTGTTCCTGCTGAATTGTGCTTAGTACAGGGAATACCTATGCTGCCATAGTTTTATGGGATCTCTCTATACAGACTATGAGCAAACTTAGGGACTGTTCCTGCTGAATTGTGCTTAGTACAGGGGATACCTATACTGCCATAGTTTTATGGGATCTCTCTGTACAGACTATGAGCAAACTTAGGGGACTGTTCCTGCTGAATTGTGCTTAGTACAGGGAATACCTATGCTGCCATAGTTTTATGGGATCTCTCTGTACAGACTATGAGAGAACTTAGGGACTGTTCCTGCTGAATTGTGCTTAGTACAGGGAATACCTATGCTGCCATAGTTTTATGGGATCTCTCTGTACAGACTATGAGCAAACTTAGGGACTGTTCCTGCTGAATTGTGCTTAGTACAGGGAATACCTATGCTGTCATAGTTTTATGGGATCTCTCTGTACAGACTATGAGAGAACTTAGGGACTGTTCCTGCTGAATTGTGCTTAGTACAGGGAATACCTATGCTGCCATAGTTTTATGGGATCTCTCTGTACAGACTATGAATATTTCCTTTTTCCATCCACATGTACTTTCTGGTTATTTATCAGTGTAGAGTACAGGGTTGGTAAATAAGGGCTACAGCCGACATGTTTTGGCCAGTGTGGAAGACGGCAGGACTATGGGATTGGGTAAAGGTTGCTGGGCCAGGCAGCCTGAGATTAATGGAGTCTTGGATGAAGGATGAATCTGCAAGATAAGTCATGAACACTTTCCCGAAGGTTGCGAAGAGGAAGGGTGTTAAAGAAAGTAAAATGAACCATAATTAAGGTTAAAGAGTTAAAATATTATTCAGCGAATGAATGAACATTCCTAATAAGGCGCAGGAAATATTCTTTCCTATTGTCGCCATGTGGAATCCCTGTTGTTTTCCTTAAATCAATGTCAGTAAGCCGGGCTGATGCCTCCAGATATTAATGGCCTCCCTCGCGGGGACGTCCCTGCGCTCCTTCTCCATATTGAACGGGTCACCGGTAAAGAACATTTTGGTGCTTGGGGTAAACAACTCGTAGAGCCGGGGCCTTTCCAGCAACAGATGCACTAATTAAGCTTAACAGATTGATTAAGGAGCCTGTGTGAGGACTTGCTTCTTCAGCAGCACATGCCCCATTACTCCTCGGTAGGGGCTGACAGCAGGCACCGTCTATCCAGATTAATTTTCAA
Organism: Xenopus petersii; assembly: GCA_038501925.1. Lineage (NCBI taxonomy): Eukaryota > Metazoa > Chordata > Amphibia > Anura > Pipidae > Xenopus > Xenopus petersii. The sequence goes on from CM076678.1 coordinate 152,279,074, forward strand.
GTTTACCGTCCATGAAAACCGGCCACTTTTTTTTTTTTTGCTGCGCTAGGAAATATCTGCGAAATATTGGCTCAATTTGGTGCCTTTTATTTTAAATGTATCCCACGCGGTCTCACTGGGACGGTGGAATATTTAAAAAATACAAATATGAATAATAAATACGTGCCAAATTCTTCTGTTTATTTTAAACTGAAATAAAAAAAAAAACATTTCGGAAGACTTGGCAAAGTTGAAGCCTCTGCAGCTGCACGATCATGTGACTATTACTTCCTTCCTGTTACAAACACCTATTGGCTTGCTATAGGTTGCTATGGGTTACAAGACCCTATTGAGAGAAGCAACATACAGACAGAGAGAAATGCGGCTTTTTTTTTACCTTGGAACAACATGGTCTGGCTGAAGTCACTGCGCATGTCGTTTTGGCACACGGCCTGAACCCGGAACAAGTAGAGGATATCCGGCGAAACGTGGTTAATGACGGCTTTCTGTTTGAATAAAAAAATGCTTTTGTTAGTTTATGGCATGAAGACTAGTTATTGTCAGGTGTGGGGAGGTTGCCTTTTACTATCCCAGCATGAAGGTCTGTTAAAGGGGTTGTTCACCTTTGAATAAGAGACTGGAATATGAATAGGAAAGGCCTGAATAGAAAGATGAGTAATACAAAGTAGCAATAACAATACATTTGTAGCCTTACAGAGCATTTTGTTTTTTCAGTGGGGTCAGTGACCCCCTTTTGAAAGCTGGAAAGAGTCTGATATAGAAGGCAAATATTTCAAAAACTAGAAAAAAAGAAAAAACCAAGGCCAGTTGAAAAGTTGCTTAGAATTAGCCATTCTATAATATACTAAAAGTTAAAGGTGGACCACCCCTTTAAGATGATATTTCGGGGTGAACACACAGGCATGCCCTAGATATTTTCAGAATTATGAATGATACACCAATGAATTCCTATATCCAACTTCTAATGAGCAAATAAAATCCATGGCAGTAATGTTTGGGTACCGATATCCATTGCACCTATGCGGATTATGAAGAGCCCAGAACACAATGAGCATGTGCAGAGTCAGTGACAACTGGGAGACGCCAAGATCAGAGGGGCCCTATATGACATGCAGGGTGCAAAGTGAGGGGGAAAAAAGGGGTTCACGCCGCCAGGTTTTTACAGTTTGCACCCTGACCTGTATTGCAAATGCCGAGACCCGTTTTTGCCCCATAAATACAATGTTGCCTACGTTCAGTAGCCTTATATAGGGCGGAGGGACATGTAGGTGTGAACCTTCCTGCCCCCTAACTTGTACCATTTAGGCAGTATCTCTGGGTACAGTCTGCAGTGGGATCTGTACTTACTGCCTCCACGTTGCACCTTATGTCTAGGGGTGCCACCTTTTCAGGCTGCACAATCCAGGAGGCGGGGCAGGTCTGTGACATCACATGGCTTCACAGAGTGGGGCTATGAATTGGCAATCAGCAATTGGCCAATCTTCACATCAATCTAGGAGAATCCTGCCCAGTTTTCCAAATAGATTTGACCCGGGGAGCCCTTTAAAAAAACTGGGCTGTCCTGGTCAAACCCAAACAGGTACCAACCCTACTTATGCCGGATTTTTAACCTGGTGAATCCAGTTTTGGGGTGCAGAGTGCCATACCTCCCAAAATGGGAAAAACGAAGAGAGGGACAAAAACTTGTGCAGCGCGTAGATAAATTTTTTGGTCATACATATTGTATGGCCACACCCCCTAATTACCATGTCCATTTTACAAAACTTGGTAGGTTATTAAAGTCTGAACGCATTTTTTTGTAGTTTTTATGTGTTATTACAGCTAATGAAGGCAAATTGTCCTTTAAGCTGCAAGTCAGTTTCCCCAAGAGACCTGCTTATCTTAAATTGTTACAATTGTTTCTTTGCTTATCTTAAATTGTTACAAATGCATCCAAGTGCAGCTGCTCAGTGTTCTGGGCTGTCTCTGCCAAAAGCCTCTTGTTTCAATTAATTTTCAGAAACTTTTTTTTTTTCTGGCGTCCGTGCAGGAGATCAAAGAGAAAGTCGGGACATTTCAGTAACAATCCGGGACTGAGGGCTGAGCTGTCAAAATATGGACTGTCCCGCAGAAAACGGGACAGTATGGAGTGGAACAGAGCTCCTGCCACAATAAAGAGCAGAGACACTAGGAAGACAGACAGACGGACAATATCCACAGCTTCGGAACAGAAAGAAAACACCTCTAACTCCCTAACAAGGAACATTTCCATTCGAGTCACATTCTCTGCGACACTCGTCCCAAGATCTCCAAGTCCCTAAATACTCCAGAAGGGATTAATTTACAACTGTCATGCCTGTCATTAAAAAAAAGGCGATTTTAAGAGCTCAATAATGCTTTCCCTTCACACAGGAACGTCTAAGGATATTTATGTGGCCAGTAAAACAGACAGATCCGTGTATTTCACTTGTCTCCTTATTTAACGCTTTATTTATTTATTTTTGGTCTTTACGGAGCAATAAAATCGCAGGTGCATCTGTCTCTGTTCCATGTGTGAGGAGCTCAGTCCCATCAATAATGCATGTGATGCTTTCTCTGATCTTCTGGAAACATGTGACATACGTGTATCTTATGTGAATGGGAGACACGCCAATGACACACATTTACAGCTCCTTTCATACGTGCTACAAAAACAGCAGCCTCTTGAGAAATGGGATCCTTGATTTGTCTTATTGGGGGTTCTGCTGGGATTTGAACCCACTCCAGTCTCTCCTGCTCTATTCCAGCACCGTCCCACTCCCGTCTGTCTCTTAAGGCCCAAATGGACCCCCCACTGTCACCACTTTCTCCTTTGGAAACCCCCAACATTTTATATAGTTCAGTCCAACTGTTTCACAATCTGAAATGGTTTGGGAGCCACATGACACCCACAGAGGTGCTCAAGATCTGGAGGCCAAGCAATCGGAAAAGAGCTTCTATCCTAATAATTCCGACATGAAAAATCAGCAGGGCCAAATAGAATTGGGGGAACCACATGAAAGGAACACAGAGTTTAAGGAAAACTATCTCCCACATAGGCAACAAAATACCTTCTGATTTGTGATATCAATCTAATTGCAAGAAAACCCTTCCCTTGGCATAATTTGGCCACAGGTGATTGGGGTAAGACATTAGTGTGGCTGTATAAACCCCCCGACTCATTGCCCCACGTACATTTATTTCCTGATATTTGCTGGGTGTGATCTTCGTCTGATTTACTCTTCCTGACCCATTGCCTGTCCTTGACCATTGCGGTTTCACTTGGATCCTGACTTTGTACTGCGATACTGTTTGGCCTGACCCCGGCCTGTTTATCCAGACTATGCTCCTGGTTCCTGATCCTGTATTGGCCGATTGGTACTGACCCGACCTGTTGCACAACTGCACTCTCTGCTCTCCATCATTCCTGTATACATTACGGTTCCCTTGTCTGCCCAGAACCCCCCTTGGTCCTCTCACTTTAAGGCCTGACGGCATCCAAGTAGTGGAGGGCTCCCCCCGAAGTGAAAGGCGACTATTATAGGCAAAAGCCTAACCGGGACATTGGGGTTTGTTGTGGAGTTTGGGATACCCTACGTTACACTTTCCCCTCCATATTAACATAGCTTTGTGCCCTGTACCCCAATTCTGAATTCTCCCATCCCCTTTGTCACCATACACACCCCCTCATCTCCTGCTTCTTCAGCCGGGGAGTCTTTATAGGTCCAAGGCCCAACATTCTCCTTGTCCTGTTAGTGTGAATGGGTTACCGAGTCCTGTGTCGCTATTGTGTTTGTTGTGTTTATGAGACGTTGTACAGTATTAACTTATATATTTATATTATATTTACACAAGAAGGTTGTCTAAGGCCAAAGGGACTCTGGGACCCAAATACTGACTTTGTTTTAAGTACATAGGACAGGGCAGGTAAGTACATATGACAGACAGGTAGGACTATATGATGGGCAGGAAAGTACATATGATGGCCAGGTAGGACTATATGATGGGCAGGTAGGACTATATGATGGGCAGGTAAGTACATATGATGGCCAGGTAGGACTATATGATGGGCAGGTAGGACTATATGATGGGCAGGTAAGTACATATGATGGCCAGGTAGGACTATATGATGGGCAGGAAAGTACATATGATGGGCAGGTAGGACTATATGATGGGCAGGTAGGACTATATGATGGGCAGGTAAGTACATATGATGGCCAGGTAGGACTATATGATGGGCAGGAAAGTACATATGATGGCCAGGTAGGACTATATGATGGGCAGGTAGGACTATATGATGGGAAGGTAAGTACATATGATGGCCAGGTAGGACTATATGATGGGCAGGAAAGTACATATGATGGGCAGGTAGGATTGTATAATGGGCAGGTAAGTACATCTGGTGAGTCAAGTCACCCCCCGACCCTAACCAGGTGTGCCTCGGTATTTATAGACTCGCTCAGACGTCTTGGAAGGGGCTCAAGTGGGTGTATGTTGTAGTTCAGCACAAACCAGTCTATGGCCTGTGAAGGTTGTGTGTCAGTTCAAACCCACCTGACGTGTGAGTCCAACAGGTTTCGATCCGTCCCCCTAACAGGGAAGCGAAGTGGATAGGACAGGGCAGATAAGTGCACACAATGGGCAGGTAAGTACATAGCAGGTAAAAACACATATGATGGGCAGGTAAGTGCATAGGACAGGACAGGTAAGTGCACACAATGGGCAGGTAAGTGCATAGGACAGGACAGGTAAAAGTACATACAATGGGCAGGTAAGTATATAGGACGAGAGGTAAGTACATATGGGCATAGGAAGGGGCAGGTGCATAAATATTAATGTCCTTTTGATTTCTCTTTCTTTAGTCAGAAGACATCAGGGGGTTTCATAGGGCAAAGACTGAGACACTGATAGGGAGGAGGTGGCTTTGGCCTCGCTGTTTGTTAATTATATTAATCAGTTTTCTTCTAAACTAGCCGTCCCCTATGTGCCTGTCATTGTGACAAAGAGAAGGTTCCGGAACATCATAACCTTGGGTGTCTTTCAGCCGATTCCTTCTAGACTCCGTGATCCGAAAACTATTCTCCGACGTGACCCAGATAACAACGTCTAGTGGGGGAATCGGAATACGAATGAAAATGAAGGAGATAATCTTCATCTCAAAGCCTTATTATAAAGTGTATTGAACATCCCCCCCGGGATGAGCGGCTCTTATAAAATATAGATCTCGTTTATTGTAAGAGTCATTAGGAATTTCATTCTCCCCGATCATTTACACAATCGCTGAAATCATTAGACCACCGGCTCCCCCTCATTAACATTATACGAGGCTCGTTCAGGCCTGAAAGTGTCACTTTGATTTCCACGTGTGAAAGTATTAAATGGCCAAATGCCTGTGATTCCTCCTACTGAGGGGAAAATGCTGAATGGGGAGAAATGTGAAATACAGTTGAGAAGTGAAAATTATATTTACATTTTAAAAGTCGTTCCTTTTTTTTTTTCTTACTGTCCAAACTTTATAACGAACAGGGCCACCCCTTGGCCCTTATCTAAGAGGGAGAGAGAACTACATAAATTAAAAAAGGAAAATACAAACCCTGTACTAAGCACAATTCAGCAGGAACAGCCCCTAAGTTTGCTCATAGTCTGTACAGAGAAATCCAATAAAACTATGGCAGCATAGGTATTCCCTGTACTAAGCACAATTCAGCAGGAACAGCCCCCTAAGTTTGCTCATAATCTGTACAGAGAGATACAATAAAACTATGGCAGCATAGGTATTCCCCTGTACTAAGCACAATTCAGCAGGAACAGCCCCTAAGTTTGCTCATAGTCTGTACAGAGAAATCCAATAAAACTATGGCAGCATAGGTATTCCCTGTACTAAGCACAATTCAGCAGGAACAGCCCCTAAGTTTGCTCACAGTCTGTACAGAGAGATCCAATAAAACTATGGCAGCATAGGTATTCCCTGTACTAAGCACAATTCAGCAGGAACAGCCCCTAAGTTTGCTCATAGTCTGAACAGAGAGATACAATAAAAGTATGGCAGCATAGGTATTCCCTGTACTAAGCACAATTCAGCAGGAACAGCCCCTAAGTTTGCTCACAGTCTGTACAGAGAGATCCAATAAAACTATGGCAGCATAGGTATTCCCTGTACTAAGCACAATTCAGCAGGAACAGCCCCTAAGTTTGCTCATAGTCTGTACAGAGAGATCCCATAAAACTATGGCAGCATAGGTATTCCCCTGTACTAAGCACAATTCAGCAGGAACAGCCCCTAAGTTTGCTCATAGTCTGTACAGAGAGATCCCATAAAACTATGACAGCATAGGTATTCCCTGTACTAAGCACAATTCAGCAGGAACAGCCTCATAAGTTTGCTCATAGTCTGTATAGCAGGCCCGGACTGGCAATCTGTGGATTCTGGCAAATGTCAGAGGGGCTGCTGTATGGTTGCATAAAAAGTTACCATATAGAGGGCTGGTAGGGGCTGTCTGGGCCTCTGTGTACTTGGAATAGCAGGGCCTATTTTGACTCCCAGTCCAGGCCTGCTGTAGAGAGAGAGAAGTAGTACACAACTATGGCAGTAAATAAGTATTCAGGAAGGGTACAAGGAGTATTAAACACCTAATAACAGGGATCAGAAACATGTGCAATTAATACATGGCAGGTGCAGTCTCTAAGTAACAGACGAGTATGTCAGCAGCCAATCTAACCAAGGTCTCTACATTTTATTGACAGTGTGTCGAGGTAAGTGTGATTAAATGGTGGCATTGAGAATGGAGTAACATCGTCCATCCCATTCACATTCAGGCTGAGCCGGGGGGGGGGGGGTAGATTTACTTTTCCATCTGCTTAATATTAGGTTGGCCTTTCTATTCCTGGTGCTGGAATATGTTAAGACAGGAGGGCGAATCTCACTGATTAATTGCAGGAAAGTGAAGAGTCAGGTAGTAGCGACGCAGACGTGAGTAATCGTTATGTAATACATTATTGGGATTGTCATGATTTTTATGGTGTCGTTTTTATTTCTAAATGACACTGTTTACACTGCAAATAATTCACTACAATATAAAATTTCATTCCTGAACCAATATGTGTATTTTTTATAGTTGTAATATTGGTGTGTAGGTGCATCTCAGGTCATTTTGCCTGGTCATGTGATTTCAGAAAGAGCCAGCACTTTAGGATGGAACTGCTTTCTGGCAGGCTGTTGTTTCTCCTACTCAATGTAACTGAATGTGTCTCAGTGGGACCTGGATTTTACTATTGAGTGCTGTTCTTAAGCTCCCCATAGACGCAAAGATTTTTCTTGCCGAACAACTGATTTTAACTAAATCCGACCAATCCTTCGAAATTATCGTGCAGTTAGTGGGATTCGAACGATCGTACACCTTACGATTTTTCGGCCGACATCTGTCAGAAAATTGATCGGCCAGGTTAAAAAATCTTTATCGGTCCCAGTGCAATCTATCTATGTTTGTTTCGATTGTTTCTAAATATTCGTGGTCTCACGATAATGATTGGATCTTTTAAAAATCTTTACATCTATGGCCAGCTTTAGATCTACCAGGCAGCTGTTATCTTGTTACCTTCCCATTGTTCTGTTCTTTGGCTGCTGGTGGGGGAGGGGGGTGATATCACTCCAACTTGCAGTACGGCAGTAAAGAGTGACTGAAGTTTATCAGAGCACAAGTCACATGACTGGGGGCTCCTGGGAAACTGACCGTATGTCTAGCCCCATGTCAGATTTAAAAAAGAAAAAAAATCTGTTTGCTCTTTTGAGAAACAGATTTCAGCGCAGAATTCTTCTGGAGCAGCACAACATCACAGTATCCCTTTAACTTTCCATTTCTTTTAATTCTTAGAGTCCTGGTGACAGAGTCAGATGAAATAATAACTGTCAGTTTAAATGCCAGCTAACAACCATAACACACAGCGGCACAACTAGATGTTACTGAGCCCCACAGCAAATCAATTTTAGGCCCCTCAACATATCCAGAGGTTGTCCTGTTTTACCAATATATGTTGAATTTGATCTCTATTTGGGCCTTATGGGGCCCTGTCCTCCTGCTGGGCCCCCCTGCTTCCTCTGTAGTTACGGCCATGATAAAACCTCATCATTCCTAATGGATTTAACTGTCCAACACAAATCCCAGGTCTGTGTCTTCTCGTTGCAACCACAACAGTTCCCTACCTGTAGAATATCTCCAGGGGCTGAAGGACTCTATGTCACTGCCTGCTCACGGTCTAGATTCTAGGCCATGAACGTTCTAGATCAGTGATGCCCAACCAGTAGCTCATGAGCAACATGTTACTCACCAACTCATTGGATGTTGCTCCCAGTGGCCTCAAAGCAGGAGCTTATTTTTGAATTCCTGGCTTGGAGGCAAGTTTTGGTTGCACGAAAATCAGGTGCCCTACAAAACAGAAGCTCCTGTAGGTTGCCAGTCCACATAGGGGCTACCAATAGTCAATCACAACCCTTACTTGGTACTAACCAGGAACATTTTTCATGCTTGTGTTGCTCCCCATCTCTTTTTACATCTGAATGTTGCTCATGGGTGGAAAAAGGTTGGGGACCCCTGTTCTAGATTCTAGGCCATGAATTGTGGGCACTGTGCCACAGTATGCTGGGCCAGCCCAACACTCACCCCTATTCACAACCACCCTTACAGCCTCTTCATCAAATTTTTGGGAGGCTCCCAGTCTCATCTATTAACAGGCAATTGTTAATGAAGGTCCAGATTTTCAGCCTATCGCTATTGGCAACTCAAACTCCAGACATAATACAAGGAGTTCTAGTGAACTAGTGGCAGCTAAACTGAAATATGGCAGTTTTACCAGCTCCTTGTCGTTTTCCTTGTTGAAGGTCTTCTCCTTGGCCTCATCATTCTTGGTCCAACTGTAGGAAACCATGAAGCTAATGACAGGAGGGTGGTAAATGGTCTCTGGTTGGTTCCACGTTACCAGCAACGCCGTCTTGTTCGCGGGATGCACCTTCATGTTCACTGGGGGGGTGCTGCAAACTGAACACAAGATTCCCCCCATTAATGAACAGATAAAAAAAAAAGACATGACAGCAGGAAATAAATACAGTTGGTTGATCTCAGCTCCCCACACCATCCATGGTCTCACCATCATGTTATCCCATCCACTTTTCATAGTTCCATATTAGTTTCCCCCTGAACCTCAGAAATCAGGAGAGTGAATTTTAAGATACCACAATGAGCCCTTCATAAACAACCACCCCTCCCCCATCTGGTTGATGCTCCCTGGTTCTATGATTAGGAGAGGTTTAGTCCAAAGCTTTTTTTTTTTTAACCAGGAATTTGCTTACATAACATCTTCTCCTATTGAGAAGGAGGGATCAGACGCACAATGAAAGTGCTTTCAATTTCACTGTTCTGCATTGTCTATTACATACAATACAGTAAAACTGCATTAAATTGGATCTAAACCTAAGGCAAATAGTTCATGTAAACTCAGAGTAGCTCTCTGAGCATCTTTGTAATTTACATTATTTTTTTATTTTTAGTGGTTTCTGGTTTAGTGGTTTCAGTTTTAGACTGCCAATACCATGAATTCAGCCGTTTGAAGGCACAGAGTGCCAGCAACACTATCAGTTTCCTATGCAATCCTTGGATTCAGATAACCCTCTGGGTTCTGACTCATTTAGCCAAATATATCAGAAACCATGAAGAATAAACACAAAATGAAGGAAAATTGTTGAAGTGCTCAATTATTAGGGTTTAGAGACCCTTCAAGAATGCATTTTCATGACAAGGATTATGTATTGGGCTTGTGTCGAAAGCTGGTTTAATGTGCCCTTTATTGTAGCCCTTCTTATATCCCCACACCATAAGATTTACACCCCCTTCTTCCTATAGATTGTAAGCTCTGTTGTGCAAGTTCTTCTTTACCTCCTGTGCTGATCAATAGTCTTATGTTTGGAAGTAAAAAGAGGGACAAAAAAAATTTTCCGCACATAGCGCAGCAATTTTTTTGACCACACCCCTTTCTGTGGCCACACCCCCTAATTACCATGTCCGTTTTACAAAATTTGGCAGGTTATGAAAGTTTGAAAATATTTGTCCTTATCTAAACTGTGTTTTTGTGTCTCAAAATTGTTACAAAGTATCTTATTTGCACCTGTTAGCTGTTCTGGGCTCTCTGCTAAAAGCCAATTAAGTGAGAAACTTTGTTTCTTTTTCTGGCTGTTCAGTGCAGAGAAAAGAGGGACTTTCCAGTACAAATGAGGGACTGCGGGTTGAGCTGTCAAAAGAGGGACTGTCCCTCCAAAAAAGGGACAGTTGGGAGGTATGTGTTTGATGTGTACCCCTTCGATCTTTTCCCCTTCCACCTTAAATTCATAATTTTTTTTATCTTCTTCTAAAAATCCCTACTGCTCATTCCCCTAATATATTTGATTGTGGCTATTAGCCTTTCCCCACAAAGCCAAAGTCTAAATGATATTCTGGTTCTTTCCAGCCCTGCAGCCCAATCTCTGGAGCCAATGAAGACTTGCCGGCTAATAAATCATTAGGATGCGGAATGTTGAGGACAAGTGTCCTTTCCTGCTCGGCCTTTATCAAACATTTCCATCCCCGTGTTGCATATTTCATTATTAGTTTTAATTAACTAATTCAGTCACTCGTTCAGCCGTGAAATATTAAATCAGAGAAACACATGGAGAGATCTCGAAATCCTGTTCTCTGACTTTTAAAATTACCATTTATTTTGTTTCCAGCGGAATGAAAACAAAAACAAAGGCGCCGCATTATCAGTCACATCGTAATTAATTCTGAACCGGCTACGTGACGCGCCCGTGTACAATAGATCTGCGGCATCATTAATATATTGGATTTAGATTGTTAGCTCTGCTGGCACGGAGACATATACATACCTCCTAAATATTCTGTTAAAATTCTGAAAGAGTGACAAAAATGATTTGCTGCGTGGAGAGCGGTGATATTTTGACCACGCCCATTTTTGTGGCCACACCCCCTAATTTCCATGTTTATTTGACAAAATTTGGCAGATTATGAAAGTTTGAACACATTTCTGTGGTTTTTATTACAGTTTTGCTAATGAAGGTGAATTGCCCATTAAAGCTGCAAATCACAGTTTCCCCAAGAGACCTGCTTATCTTAAATTGTTATAATTGTTTCTTTGCTTATCTTAAATTGTTACAAATGTCTCCAAGTATCTATTCTGGGCTCTCTGCCAAAAGCCAATGACGTTTTAGAAACGTTGTATCTTTTTCTGGCTGGGCAGGAGATCAAAGAGAAAGTCTGGGACAGTTCAGTAACAAGCCGGGACTGCGGGTTGAGCTGTCAAAATCGGGACTGTCCTGTGAAAAATTTTGACAGTTGGGGGGTATGTATATATTATGTTAAGAATTCTTCAAATGCCATGTATTGGCCACCCCTCAACCAAGCCCATTAGACACATGACTATGCCCAGACTCTGTCCTGTCTGAAGATTTTGGGTGGGTTTTCATGCTTATCAAAGGAAGGAGTCAATTTCAGGGAGCAGGTGATTGGGCAAGAGTGGGAAATTAGGGTGACGTCTGCTAGAGTCCTGCGCAAAACCAATTTGTTAAACCCGGACTCGAACCTCAACCCGATCCGCTGACCGTCAAGAAGCAGGAAGTGCTGTCATTGTAAACCGGAAGTGACATCATTAGAAGTTGGCGTGATCAGGAAAAAAAAGGAGTAAAACTCGCTATTGAGAAGACCCGCGACTTGCAAATCCAGAGAACCGCCGACCCGCATCTATACCCGCTCCCAAAACTTCTAGCTGCAACCCGCAGGGTACCGCAGGTTTTTGCGGGTAAACCACAGGTCCCGACCCACTGCAGGACTCTACTGTCTGCCATATAGAATTTAATTAAAAGTAGGGAGGGGTGTGTATGGATGCTGGGTTTTCATTTGGAGGGGTTGAACTTGATGGACTTTTTTCAACCCAATTTAACTATGTAACTATGTAACTGCCAGCATTTTGGGTCCCTATAATATATATGTGTATATAATGTATACTGTGACATTTCTATTCTATGTGTACTGTATATTGTGAGTGGGTCTCTAAGCTCAGTAAGTGACAGCAGCACAGAGCATGTGCAGTGAATCAGCAGAAAAGAAGATGGGGAGCTACTGGGGCATCTTCAGGGGTCTTCCCTGCTAAAGGGGGGGGGGCTTTGGTACAGAACTCCAAACCAAAAGGCAGCATATTTGAAGCCTACTTTTCTGTTAGTTGTTTCCCTTTAAATCAACGGTTAGTCCAATGTAGAGAGTGATATTCTGAGACGATTTGCAATTGGCTTTCATTTTTTATTACTTGTGGTTTTTGAGTTATTTAGCTTTTTATTCAGCGGCTCTCCAGTTTGCAGTTCCAGTAGTCTGGTTGCTAGGGTCCAAATGCCCCTAGCAACCATGCATTGTTTTGAATAAGAGACTGGAATATGAATAGGAGAGGCCTGAATAGAAAGATGAGTAATAAAAAGTAGCAATAACAATACATTTGTAGCCTTTCAGAGCATTTGTTTTTTAGATGGGGTCATTGACCCCCATTTGAAGCAGAAAAGAGCAAATAATGAACAAACTACAAAAAAAATGAATAATGAAGACCAATTGAAAAGTTGCTTTGAATTGATCATAGTATAACATACTAAAAGGTAAGTTGAAGGTGAACCACCCCTTTTTAACGTCTCCTTATCGCCTTTAAAAATGTTTCCTTTATTAAATATAGAAAGGGACTGTATGTTATTGGGGGGTCTCCGTTGTGTCTAATATTTGGTTCCTGGCGGATAACGATCGGATCGCAGTAAAACACATATAAGATGCCAAGATCATCCGCACATGAACGACTGACCCCACTACCTGTATTTATTTATTTTTGCTGCAGTCGGAAGATTAACCCGCCGGCCACAGACACGCGCTGATCATTTACTTGATGAATATGAAAGTCTTATTTCCCAGTGTCCCCTGGAAGCGAGAAAAGACACAGCTGAATGGCCACAGTCAAGACTAAAGCTTCTCTACATGTTGTTGTACTACAACTCCCAGCATCCCCACTCCTTGCAGTCCAACAATACCAGAGGATAATGATTTCCATGATATATAAACTCCTGAAAGCAATTTACAGTTTGTACAATTTACAAACAAGACTGTTCGGGGCCTTCAATAGATGACAATGGTTATTTGTCAGTTTTATTCTGTATTATCATTCAGCCAGGCAATCCTCCGTTTTGTGGAGCTATAAAAAAAACCTTCAAGATCCCAGAAACATCTGCTGTACAGTATTCTCTCTCCGAATGTCTGAGCATCTCTCTAGGCTAAAATCCTTGTCATTCAGCACCTTGCATGTTGTGACTGTACCAGCCATTAACATGTCCTGTAGCATTTAGCTTTTATATTACCATAGAACTCATCAGTGACTTCTAATATCCTTATCATTTACAGTAGGGGGTACATTATCCCTTATAATACATGAGTGATACTCAGAGTTCCCTGTATAACTCAGCCTGCAGCCTTGTGCCTTTATATGGTCACAGAACAACCCCTCAGTCACTTCTAATATCCTTATCATTTACAGTAGGGGGTACATTATCCCTTATAATACAGGAGTGATACTCAGAGTTCCCTGTATAACTCAGCCTGCAGCCTTGTGCCTTTATATGGTCACAGAACCTCTCAGTGACTTCTAATATCCTTATCATTTACAGTAGGGGCACATTATCCCTTATAATACATGAGTGATACTCAGAGTTCCCAGTATAACTCAGCCTGCAGCCTTGTGCCTTTATATGGTCACAGAACCTCTCAGTGACTTCTAATATCCTTATCATTTACAGTAGGGGCACATTATCCCTTATAATACATGAGGGATACTCAGAGTTCCCTGTATAACTCAGCCTGCAGCCTTGTGCCTTTATATGGTCACAGAACAACCCCTCAGTGACTTCTAATATCCTTATCATTTACACTAGGGGGTACATTATCCCTTATAATACATGAGTGATACTCAGAGTTCCTAGTATAACTCAGCCTGCAGCCTTGTGCCTTTATATGGTCACAGAACAACCCCTCAGTGACTTCTAATATCCTTATCATTTACACTAGGGGGTACATTATCCCTTATAATACATGAGTGATACTCAGAGTTCCCAGTATAACTCAGCCTGCAGCCTTGTGCCTTTATATGGTCACAGAACCTCTCAGTGACTTCTAATATCCTTATCATTTACAGTAGGGGCACATTATGCCTTATAATACATGAGTGATACTCAGAGTTCCCTGTATACCTCAGCCTGCAGCCTTGTGCCTTTATATGGTCACAGAACAACCCCTCAGTGACTTCTAATATCCTTATCATTTACACTAGGGGGTACATTATCCCTTATAATACATGAGTGATACTCAGAGTTCCCTGTATAACTCAGCCTGCAGCCTTGTGCCTTTATATGGTCACAGAACAACCCCTCAGTGACTTCTAATATCCTTATCATTTACACTAGGGGGTACATTATCCCTTATAATACATGAGTGATACTCAGAGTTCCCAGTATAACTCAGCCTGCAGCCTTGTGCCTTTATATGGTCACAGAACCTCTCAGTGACTTCTAATATCCTTATCATTTACAGTAGGGGGTACATTATCCCTTATAATACATGAGTGATACTCAGAGTTACCTGTATAACTCAGCCTGCAGCCTTGTGTCTTTATATGGTCACAGAACAACCCCTCAGTGACTTCTAATATCCTTATCATTTACACTAGGGGGTACATTATCCCTTATAATACATGAGTGATACTCAGAGTTCCCAGTATAACTCAGCCTGCAGCCTTGTGCCTTTATATGGTCACAGAACACCTCAGTGACTTCTAATATCCTTATCATTTACAGTAGGGGGTACATTATCCCTTATAATACATGAGTGATACTCAGAGTTACCTGTATAACTCAGCCTGCAGCCTTGTGTCTTTATATGGTCACAGAACAACCCCTCAGTGACTTCTAATATCCTTATCATTTACAGTAGGGGCACATTATCCCTTATAATACATGAGTGATACTCAGAGTTCCCTGTATAACTCAGCCTGCAGCCTTGTGCCTTTATATGGTCACAGAACAACCCCTCAGTGACTTCTAATATCCTTATCATTTACAGTAGGGGGTACATTGTCCCTTATAATACATGAGTGATACTCAGAGTTCCCTGTATAACTCAGCCTGCAGCCTTGTGCCTTTATATGGTCACAGAACAACCCCTCAGTGACTTCTAATATCCTTATCATTTACAGTAGGGGGTACATTATCCCTTATAATACATGAGTGATACTCAGAGTTCCCTGTATAACTCAAGCCTGCAGCCTTGTGTCTTTATATGGTCACAGAACAACCCCTCAGTGACTTATAATATCCTTATTTACAGTAGGGGGTACATAATAATATATGAGCATCCCTGTATAACTCAGCCTTGTGCAGAAGTTTACCCCTAATCTAGTTAGTTTTTCTGTAGCTCCCTGAGTATCATACGGAAATGAAAGCAAAGACCCTCTCAGACGTGGAACACAGAACTGAATGGTTAAGTGCTACTTGCCCTGGATTCTGACTAATTTTTCATGCACATTTCCCCCGTCTCTTTATTCAAACCCATTTGCAAGACAATAGAGAGCCGAGCGTTTAGTAGGATCCAATTCACGGAGATTGATCAAAGTCACCGCGGTCAAACGCTCCGAGTACAGTAAAAGTCATTAAACACAATACGGCAGGAACTTCGCTGCGTAGAATTAATTTAACTGAAGATCTTTTTAATGTATTTTGATAAGCGGGTAGGAAGAAAGAAAGGTTTGAATTAGAACAGATTTTAATACTTTCTTAAGAAACTTTTTTTTTTGCTAATCATATTTTATGATTTATCTGATTGAAGAGTAAAGGCTCTAAAGCAGTCAAATGGGGCAATGGAGCTGTAGGACTATCAGTTCAAAAGTGGAGCCCCCCAAACATGTCTCTATATCTGCACCCTGGTTTAATTGCCCCAGAATTGATCAAACATAACTGGAAACCAGAGACTCCCCTTTATCACATACATGGGACACCAAGGTGTAGTCCTCCCAAACTGATCCATTCCATAGGCCATTGGGTGACTGGATGGGACAATGAAGTCCAACAAACTAAATACACCAGTTAAAGGGATACAAGGAGATGCCAAGTGAATTTAAAACTAGATTCTGGCTTGAGATCCAGAGTCAGCCCACTTAGCTTTTTCACCAACTCCCCAGCTTGTCTGGACCAGACAGATACTCCTAACTAAATTACTAACTAAGTACAAGTATGACCAGCATGACCTGATTAGATGTATCCAACTCTGGGAAGGAAGCATGGGTTTCATCTTGGGACTGGTTGGGGTGGAAGGCACAGATAGGTGAATAGGTTGAACCATGGGAACCCATTTTGTAGTCATCACCAAACTCTCTTGTGCCTATAGAGCAACCAATGGATACTAACACTTCAGCTTCTGTTGACCAAAATGGAATGCAATCTAAAACATTCAATGGGAAAAAGAGCAGGACCCCAACCTCAAGGTTTACCAGAAGAAGCTGACCCTTTCTGCTGAAGGGCCCTTGGCTTCAATATTCACCAGAAAGAGCTAATCCTCCCTGCAACAGGGGCCCCAGTCTCAACGTTCACCAGAAAGAGCTGATCCTTTCTGCATTAGGGTCCTCAACCTCAACGTTCACCAGAAAGAGCTGAACCTTTCTGTATTAGGGCCCCCAGCTTCAATGTTCACCAGAAAGTGCTGACACTCTCTGCATGAGGGTCCCCAACCTCAAAGTTCACTAGTAAGAGCTGACCCTCTTGTTGGAGGCCCCAAGCTTCAAGGTTCCCCAGAAATAGCTGATCCTCTCTGCATTAGGGCCCCCAACCTCAACGTTCACCAGAAAGAGCTGATCCTCTCTGCATTAGGGCCCCCAACCTCAAAGTTCACCAGAAAGAGCTGATCCTCTCTGCATTAGGGCCCCCAACCTCAACGTTCACCAGAAAGAGCTGATCCTCTCTGCATTAGGGCCCCCAACCTCAACGTTCACCAGAAAGAGCTGATCCTCTCTGCATTAGGGCCCCCAACCTCAAAGTTCAACAGAAAGAGCTGATCTTTTTTTTTTTTTTGTATCAGGGGCCCCAACCTCAACATTCACAAGACAGATCTGACCCTCTTTGTAGGAGGGCCTCCAGCCTTAATGTTCACCAAAAAAGAGTAGATCCCTTCTGCAGGACCCCAGCCTGGCTAGATGCACCAACGATTCCTCCACATATATTTATAGTTAGAAGGATAAGTGGAAGCTCATGGATGGAATTCTATACGGGGCCCCTGGCAATAAAGGAAAGCAAGTTGCAATCAACTAATTAAGTTTTTGGTGGGATGTTGAAAGCTGAAGTTGATCAACAGTTCGTTGCTGTTTTTCAACCTCTACATTTAATGAGACAAATCAGTCAAGAGTAGAAGGAGCCAATAACACAGGCCAAAGAACCAGCTCCTGGTCTGATCCCGAGCACTATAACGAATAATTGGAAATTCATCTCTAGCCCTTAAACAAAACCCATATTTTGTTAATGCTCCGGTGGTCCCCGCCAGCCGAGATGAGATGAGATTGCGACTCATGCAGCAAAACTCCTATTTTCTCAAGTGATTAGCTCCAGCCGGCACGTCGCGGGTCAGGCTCAGCAGTGGCCTTATTACCCCGGACCTCGGCTATTTCTCTGTTTATTGTCCCTGTCTCCATCTCCATATTCTTATTATTTGCAGAGTTAAAGCGTCGGCCGCTTCAGAATAGAGAAATAGATCTGCGCTCGCACATTTTCCACCCCACGTAGCATCGTTTTAATGGTGTTGGTCAACATGGGACTCCTCTGCGCTCCCGCTGAAACGTATTCCTCATGAATAGAGAGCTGGGGAGGCAGCGGAGCAGTCGCTCTCATACAAGGGCCGGATTTATTAAAGGCACAAATGAATTTGCTGAAGGTTCAGCCACAGGACCGAGGGGAACTGGGTGGGGGCTGCTGACAATGAGACTGACTGTATGTTAAAGAACGACCAATGCTAAGCAACTTTTCCATTGGTCTTCATTGTTTATGTTTGATAATTTTATAATTATTTGCCTTTTTCTTTGCAGCTTTCAAATGAGGGTCACTGACCCCATCTAAAAAACAAATGCTCTGTAAGGCTACACATGTATTGTTATTGTTACTTTTTATTACTGATCTTTCTATTCAGCCCTCTCCTATTCATATTCCAGCCTCTTATTCAAACCAGTGCATGGTTGCTAGGGGAATTTGGAACCTAGCAACCAGATCGCTTACAATGCAAATTGAAGCTGCTGAATAAAAAATCTAAATAAATCAAAAAACCCCCACAAATAATAAAAAATGAAAACTGATTGGAAATTGTCTCAGAATATCACTCCCTACATTATACTTCAAGTTATCTCAAATGTGAACAAACCCTTTAAGGCCGGCCAACTAATCATATCTCTGGTACAGATGCCATTGGCACAATGAGCCCATTCATTACTAAAAACCTATTGACATTTCAGGGCTTGATGAATTGTTACTACAGAGAAAGCCGAGCCGGAACGTGATTGGCTCGTTACAACCATTAAATTACAGTCGCTAATCCGTCAATTCCAACAAAGCTCTCGGGAGCCTTCACCGACCTATACGGTTCTGGTGTATCACGGGCAGATGGAAAGAACCGCCGCCACTCAAACATACAAAGGGGCATTTATGAAAGCAGCCGCTAAAATGAACGCAAGAGTTTTTCCGTATTGACGACGTTCATTAAAGGTACGTGGCCCAAACAGACACCACGTACTTCCGTATAGTTGCCGTAGGCACCATTATGTCTGGCTGGCAGTGATGTACGAGCTGGCCTGAAACCCACCGAATCTGCAGGTTTCGATGAAAAATTAGCAAAACAATTTCGACGCAGCAACAATTTTTACACACGACTATTTTGTCCAGATGCATTCAAGCCAATGGGCGTCCAAATTATTTTTGACGCATGACAATTTTTATGCGTGCAACAATTTATATTTGTTGCGGCTAATTTTTTTTTATCAGGAATTTGCGTTGCAGTTTTGCAAAAACATTCTCGGGCGCCGAAACGCGGGAATTTGCGCAAATCCATGACTGACTAATAGATTCGCCCATCAATATTACCTACGGGTCAGGTGGGTTCAAGCCGACTTCCGCAGAATAGTGCTGGTTTGCTGGTTGGCTCATGTTGAGCTCTTCCTTCCACTAGGCCCGCCTGTGGCTTTAAACTGCCAACTTCCACCTCTGGCAGCCTCTACTGCCATTTGTCCTACCCTGCCCTCTTTCGTGATGTCAGAGATGGGCGGGTCGGGGGCGGGTCTATAGCCAGAGTTGCCGCAGCAGGTAGGGTTCAAGTTGACTCAGGTTGTTTTTTTGTTAGCCTACACATTATTTCTGCTGCATCATGCTGGGGAACACTGGAGTTACCACACTGTAATTTCAGGGTTCTCAAAGCAGGTGGCGTCAATACATTCAGATGAGCACAATCTGACCCAAGGAAGTCAAATATTAATCAGATTGAGCCATGCTTTTATGAAAGGCCAGTTAAAGGGATTCATAGGAAAAAATGTTTTTTTTTTTACAAAGAGCCACCGTTATTAGCTCTCCTCCAACAAAATCCTGCATTGAAACCCATTTTTCAATGATTGCGGCTAGACATGTTGTTAGCTTCCCAGGTTCCCTCAGCCATGTGGGTAAACTCCAGTCACTTTTTACTGCTGCTCTGCAAGCTCCCCGACACCTGCATTTGCAAAAATTCTCCCCTGCCCCCACCTAGTGGTAGATATGAGAACAGCACTCAAAATACCTTGGTTCAAAAACACAATTTTGAGGTTATTTTTCAAAATCCATTTTTTTTAAAAAAAAATTTTAAGTAAAGAAAAAAAAAAGTCCGGCCAAACTAGAAACTTTGACCTTATTTATCATTGAAAGACTCAAT
This sequence comes from Xenopus petersii, assembly GCA_038501925.1. Classification (NCBI taxonomy): domain Eukaryota; kingdom Metazoa; phylum Chordata; class Amphibia; order Anura; family Pipidae; genus Xenopus; species Xenopus petersii. Next base: position 152,299,110 of record CM076678.1, read on the forward strand.
AAAATCGGCTTGGGAAAAAACTACAAAAAAATCTGCGTTTTTGCAAAGAAAAACCCCAATTTTTTTTCAGGTTTTATGCCCCAAATGCTCAAATTTTTTATGAAAATGATTTGAAAACCCTACATTTTTCGGATTTCTGGGCAAAACTCGGCACAGGCCAGGATATCTTCAAATTTGAAATGAGACCTTTGCCACTGTCTTCTCCAGGACCCCAACAGATGGAGTCTTTTCGAATTCGGACTTTTAGCAGCCTCATGGTATAATAAATCCTGAAAAATTGTAGTTTTTTTTTTTTTTGTTTTCCACTAAAAATTTGGATTTTATAGTAAAAAAACAACAATTTTTTTTGAGTTTTTGGCATTCAGACTTTAATTAATAAGGTGTATATTTATTATAGAGTGAAGCTAGAGATCGCCTCAGTCCACTAGCATGAAATTTCACCTCTCTCCAATCATTTCTATGGGATTTTTAAAGGCGTATTTATCAAATGATGAACTTTCAGTCACCCTTTGATAAGCACGCCTTTAAAAATCCCACAGAAATGGACGGAGAGAGGCGAAATTTCACTATAGTGATTTCTGAATTCCCTCTTTGATAAATATACCAATGAATGTTAAAATGAATTATCCTTAGGGTGTCGAGGTTGAGCTTTGTGTGTCACTTCAGTAGGTATTTACGAATATGAAAGGGAACCTGCAATACCTCTGATTTCCATTTGAGCCTAAGAGCTTCTGATTTCTAATCAATACATCAGATGTTTCATCCAGCCCAACGGATCTCGATGCTTCCCCTGTTTAGTGGATCAGGTTAATCCCAAATAATACAGTCACGGCTCCTTTTAAGTCATTGACACCGCACATAGGGATTGTTTTATGCCCCCCGGCAGGTCTCTCCGCTGAGGCAACGTTCCAAATATCGATCAGAAGTCACAGGTAGAGAGCGGCTCCCGCTGAGCAATTTGGTTTCACATTCACTATTTCACCCGGCCTGACATCATAAATGAGACTCATATCTCACAGTGAAGCCATTGCAGCTCCTACATCAATCACATGCTTAGGGAATGGAGAAAGGAATATATAGAGTTGGCCACATGTATCGACGCAGCGCTGCCCGACATGTCCCAGTAGGCGCATGTGTCATTTTCAGTTGGGAAACTCAATCTACTGCACGGACATAGTTCACTGCTTCTGTTCCTAAAATAAAAAAAGAGCTCTGATGCATGCAGATTACGGATCAAGGAGGTTCAACCCGCGGCTGTCGTTGAACCAGGAACCCCTCGGATCCTCCAACTGTCAAACATTGTGAGGGCATGCTGGGTGGTGTGGCTACTTCCGGGGCAAAATAATTATCTTTACCATTTTAACAGCGCTTTGTCTTCTTTAAAGGATAAGTAAACCTTAAAAATAAGTGAATGTAAAATTGCTATTCTATTATTATTTTTTTTTAATTCCTAGATGTTAAGGGATTCATGTACTGTTAATATGAATGAATTTTGTTACAACAGCGCCACTTGCTGGTCATTTTTTTCCCTAAGCAGAGCAGCCTCTTTCTTTCTCCTGACAACTTCCTTGACTACTTGCTGGTCAGACTGGTGGGAAACTGACAGCAGGTGGCGCTGTTGTAATGAAATTCATTCATATTAACAGTACATGTATCCCATAATATCTAGGAATTAAAAAAATAAATAAATAATAGAATAGCACTCTCATCAATTATACATTCACTTATTTTTTAGGTTTACTTATCCTTTAATTAAAAAAGGAGCATTTCCTTTATTACTGAGAGCACAGGCAGATGAGAAAGTTGCATGTTTCTCCACAGGCTCCACTGATCTTCAGAATCATTGTGATAGGTCAGACTTTTTATATATGGGGTGCCAATATGTGAAACCACCAGTTCGGGAGATTATCTTGTCAACATTCTTTGTCTCTTCAGTATTATGTAGCATCGATAGGTCATTTACCCTTGCTACAGTCCCCTAACCCATCCCCTAAAATCAGGGCACATGTTTAAAGAAAGCTTTGTATAAATGAGCCCAGACTGCCCCAGTTGTGTGTCTTCAGTTTACAGATAAGGAGGAGTTTATCATTGCCTTAATTTTCTCCTGCAACAATTAGGGTAGGACTAGACAAGCGTTTTCCAAGCGATTCTGCCGCATACGACGCTACGTCTGCATTAGAGAGTCGTGTCGTGTTGGATCAACGCTGCAAAACCATCCGACATTTCTATTTCTTACCTTATTTTCCGTCGCATCCGACTTGATGCCTGCATTTTGGCACAGCGCATTGGATGCGGCAGAATCGTATGGAAAACGCTAGTCTAGTCCTACACTTAAAGGGATACTATCATAGGAAAAAAACATTTTTTTCAAAATGAATCAGTTGTTTTGGTTTGCGCTTCCTTCTCTCCGTGGTTTTCATTTTTTTATTATTTGTGTTTTTTTAATGCTTTTTATTCAACAGCTCTCCAGTTTGCAATGTCAGCAATGTGGTTGCTAGGGTCCAAATTATCCTAGAAACCATGTACTGGTTTCAATACGTGACTGGAATATGAATAGGAGAGGCCTGAATAGAAAGATGAGTAATAAAAAGTAGCAATAACAATATGTGTAGCCTTACAGAGCATTTGCTTTTTTAGATGGGTTCAGTGGAAAGAGGCAGAAGAAGAAGAAGAAAAACTAAAAAAAAAAACTAGAAAAAAAGGCCAACTGAAAGGTTGCTTAGAATTAGCCATTGTATAACATACTATAAGTTAACTTAAAGGGATCCTGTCATTAGAAAACATGTTTTTTTCTAAAACACATCAGTTAATAGTGTTACTCCAGCAGAATTCTGCACTGAAATCCATTTCTCAAAAGAGCAAACAGATTTTTTTATATTCAATTTTGAAATCTGACATGGGGCTAGAGATATTGTCAATTTCCCAGCTGCCCCAAGTCATGTGACTTGTGCTCTGATAAAATTCAATCACTCTTTACTGCTGTACTGCAAGTTGGAGTGATATCACCCCCTCCCCCCCCCAGCAGCCAAACAAAAGAACAATGGGAAGGTAACCAGATAACAGCTCCCTAACACAAGATAACAGCTGCCTGGTAGATCTAAGAACAACACTCAATAGTAAAATCCAGGTCCCACTGAGACACATTCAGTTACATTGAGAAGGAAAAACAGCAGCCTGCCAGAAAGCATTTCTCTCCTAAAGTGCAGGCACAAGTCACATGACCAGGGGCAGCTGGGAAATTGACACAATGTCTAGCCCCATGTCAGATTTCAAAATTGAATATAAAAAAAAAATCTGTTTGCTCTTTTGAGAAATGGATTTCAGTGCAGAATTCTGCTGGAGCAGCACTATTACCTGATGCGTTTTGAAAAAAACATGTTTTCTGATGACAGGATCCTCTTAAGAAATGAGGATGGTGGAATTGAAGATGCTTTCAATGTTAATGTTCTGCAATACATCCCTAAACTAGGGATGCACCGAATCCACTATTTTGGGTTCGGCCGAACCCCCGAATCCTTGGCGAAGGATTCGGCCGAATACCGAAACGAATCCGAACCCTAATTTGCATATGTAAATTAGGGGTGGGAAGGGGAAAACATTTTTAACTTCCTTGTTTTGTGACAAAAAGTCACTCAATTTCCCTCTCCGCCCCTAATTTGCATATGTAAATTAGGGTTCGAATTCGGTTCGGCCGGGCAGAAGGATTCGGCCGAATCCGAATCCTGCTGAAAAAGGCCGAATCCTGGCCGAATCCCGAACTGAATCCTGGATTCGGTGCATCCCTACCCTAAACTGCTCATTAAGTCCCTAACATTTCATTAAAGCAACAGGCAGAGTTATTGGGCTTGTGTCAAACAAAGGTGGCGACTGTCCCTTTAAATATAAGGATTGTAGCGCACACGCCACTGGATGGGATAGAAATAGGCTGGTAAATGAGCTTGTTCTTTTCCCTCGCACACAAGGAGACGGAGACTGACACAACATTTGTTCCTTCGTGAAATAATCGGCTGCACTGTGTGTTCCGACTGCTGTACCCTTAACTACGACCAAATCTTGTCATTTTTTTTTTTTACCAAGGGTGGTGAATAAAACATTTGCCTGTCACTCGTCAGCTGCTGAAAGGGGGGAATAAAGCTGTCAGATGGGCGCAGAAATCATAATGTTTCAATCTCCCTTTATAACAGGGTGCGGAGATGGAAGACGGCGAAACGGCGAACGCCTCAGTTATGTGGGCGGAGCGCGTGGAAATGTGTCACTCACGGCCCTCACAGGGAATTTGATTAAAATAAACCACTGAAGAAGAGAAATGTGAGCAGATACTTTTGCCTTTGGAGTCAGAGATGAGAGATGCAGCGGGCGACGTTACAATGCTGCAATATAGTGGATTAAAGGGCAACTGCACCTTCATTTATTTGTTTTTTGTCAAAGGGAACTCTATTAGGATGTGATTATTATTTTTCTTCTTCCAATGAAGGGGTCACAGGCTTCTCTTGCCCCTAGTAGGCAAGGAGGGGAGGGGGGAATGATATTAATTTATTGGATGACTTGCCAGTTGGAGTTGTCTATATGGCATTAACAGGGACAATATTTAATTATAATTAGATATGCTAAACTGATATCTCTGTAATTAGACAGCCAATGGGAGCAAGCCTTCCACGCACAGGAGAGCCCCTCAGTGACTTCTAATATCCTTATCATTTACAGTAGGGGGTATATTATCCCTTATAATACATGAGTGATACTCAGAGTTCCCTGTATAACACAGCCTGCAGCCTTGTGCCTTTATATGGTCACAGAACAACCCCTCAGTGACTTCTAATATCCTTATCATTTACAGTAGGGGGTACATTATCCCTTATAATACATGAGTGATACTCAGAGTTCCCTGTATAACTCAGCCTGCAGTCTTGTGCCTTTATATGGTCACAGAACCCCTCAGTGACTTCTAATATCCTTATCATTTACAGTAGGGGGTACATTATGCCTTATAATACACGAGTGATACTCAGAGTTCCCTGTATAACTCAGCCTGCAGCCTTGTGCCTTTATATGGTCACAGAACAACCCCTCAGTGACTTCTAATATCCTTATCATTTACAGTAGGGGGTATATTATCCCTTATAATACATGAGTGATACTCAGAGTTCCAATGTTACCAAGTCACACTAATCATGGTTAAAATGTATAAACTTTTTTCTCACTTCATTCCACTTTTTATCTCACAAGCAGATTCTTGGGAATGCAGAACACACAGAGATCCCCCAGTCTGAATATAAAGAAAGTATCACTTGTACCTTTTGAAGCGTCTGTGCCAAACGGACTGTCCAAGTAATCCAACATGTCCTGACTCCAAGCGTCTTTCACAGCAGATTTGAAGACCGCCCTATCATTCAGGCTCTGCCTCGGCCTAAAATTGTTGCGCAAATAATCCACGGACTTGACGTGGTCCTGCTGTTCCGTGGTGAATATGGAATAGAAGGCTTCCAGCTGGAAAGAAAAAGGGGAGAATTAAAGGAGAACTAAAGCTTAACTAAAGAAATAGCTAGAAATGTTGTACATGATGTTTTGTGCTTCTGTACCAGCCCAAGGCAACCACAGCCCTTTAGCAGTAAAGATCTGTGTCTCCAAAGATGCCCCAGTAGCTCCCCATCTTCTTTTCTGCTGATTCACTGCACATGCTCTGTGCTGCTGTCACTTACTGAGCTTAGGGAGCCACTCACAATATACAGTACACATAGAATAGAAATGTCACAATATAAGGCTGATTAGTAATTAATACACATAATTACTACATGGCAGCACAGAAACCAGTGCAATTAGCATCAGAATTTAATAATCAGCAAACCTGTAGCATCGGCTTATATTACAGCCAGGGAAGCTCATTTTCTGCTGGATAATTAGTGACAAGCCCTAAGCTTAGCTTCTCAACAGCCAATCAGAGCCCACTGAGCATGTGAGTGTCACAGACACTTTCCAAGATGGTGACCCCCTGTGACAAGTTTGAAGTCCTGGATCATTGCTGCTATTGACAAGCTGAAACTTTAGCCTCGTGCAATAAGTTCACTATATAAAATATGTCATTTTAAGCCCTATTCATTGTTAGGGTTTAGTTCTCCTTTAAAGTGCAGCCCTTGTCTCCTCGGGGCCCAATAATCTTTCTGCTGCCAAGAAAAGAAGTCACACAGGAAACTTCTCTGCCCACTGGAACTATTCTGAGCTCACGCATTTAACCGCAGCTTCCTATTCCCAAAAATAAAGATCACACACTCTCTGTTCCACCGGCATCTCTGGTGCATAAACTGCCAGTAATTTATTGAGTCTGAGGCAACTGGAGCTGCTGGTCTCTAGGCTTAACGGCCTCATCTGGAAAGATGTTTTTAGACTCCGGAACCTTAATCCTCTCAATGAACTTCAGGTAAACAGGAAAGTAACCACAGAAGAACTTGGGCGGTATAATAATACAGGTATGGGATCCATTATCCAGAAACTCGTCACCTAGAAAGTTCCAAATTACAGAAAGGCCACCTCTCATAGACTCAATTTTATCCAAATATTTAAAAATGATTTCCTTTTTCTCTGTAATAATAAAACAGTCGCTTGTACTTGAACTAAGATATAATTAATCCTTATTGGAGGCAAAACCAGCCTATTGGGTTTATTTAATGTTTACATGATTTTCTAGTAGACAAGGTATGAAGATCCAAATTACAGAAATATCCGTTATCTGGAAAACCCCAGGTCCGAGTATTCTGGATAACAGGTCCCATACCTGTAATAATATAGTGGTATAATATAGTGCAGCAGCCTTTTCAGTGGAAGATTAAATATTATAAATAATATTACTAGTCATCAACAGCAACAGCCATAATTATATGACAGTTTGGGCCCAGGCCTGCCCTCTACTCCTACCCGGTTGGTCATGTGCCTACGGGGTCGGAAAGGGACACCCCCTTGCCCTTCAGATCCCCCACAACACACAGCTTAAAGGGGGTTGTTTACCTTTAAATTAACTATTATTTAATTTTATATTATTTATAGTTTTTGGAGTTATTTGGCTTTTAATTCTGCAGCTCTCCAGTTTGCAATTTCAGCAGTCGGATTGCTAAGATCCAAATTACCCTAGCAACCATGCATTGATTTGAATAAGAGACTGGAATATGAATAGGAGAGGCCTGAATAGAAAGATGAGGAATATACAGTAGCACTAACAATACCTTTGTAGCCTTACAGAGCATTTGTTTTTGAGATGAGGTCAGTGAGTCAGAAGAAGAAGGCAAATAGTTTAAATATAAAAAAGAAAAAATGAAGGCCAATTGAAAGGTTGCTTAGAATTTATCCCCTGCCAGCCAGCATGGAAGGGGTTAAAGAGGTGTCTCTGGAACAATAGTTATTTTGCCCTTTTCTTTGTATTTTCCATAAGTGAATTTAGCTTTTTGTGTTTATTCTCCGCAGCCCGAGACATTTAACTCTGTTTCACTCGTGTCTTGTCTCTCTCTGATTGCAGAGCAATTGTGTCACTGATGGGAGAAACGTTGCCTTTTTAATAGGGAGAATGTCGAGATGGGAAACCTGCCTGAGGCAACATTAACCGACACAGAGACACCGTATCTTCATTAGTCTGATGCTGCCAGTGCAGCTACTGTAATGTACCCGACAGTCTACACAGCACAGGCTTCCTACTCACATCACTTGTCTTCATTCTGAACTTTCATTTGTATTTCTGCCTCAACAGTGTGTGATATTTAGTAATATACTGTACACTCCTCTATCTCATCCCCTTTATGGCAGCTGAGATTCTAGCTATCTGTATAACAGAACATTCTGTCCCAGTGGTTGCACAGATCCTATCTGATCCCCATTGTAAGCAGCAGTCCTGCCCTGCTTTATGGCAGCTGAGATTCTAGCTATCTGTATAACAGAACATTCTGTCCCAGTGGCTGCACAGATCCTATCTGATCCCCATTGTAAGCAGCAGTCCTGTCCTGCTTTATGGCAGCTGAGATTCTAGCTATCTGTATAACAGAACATTCTGTCCCAGTGGCTGCACAGATCCTATCTGATCCCCATTGTAAGCAGCAGTCCTGTCCTGCTTTATGGCAGCTGAGATTCTAGCTATCTGTATAACAGAACATTCTGTCCCAGTGGTTGCACAGATCCTATCTGATCCCCATTGTAAGCAGCAGTCCTGCCCTGCTTTATGGCAGCTGAGATTCTAGCTATCTGTATAACAGAGCATTCTGTCCAATACTGAAAATTAAAGGGGGTCCGTGATTAGGGATGCACCGAATCCACTATTTTGGATTCGGCCGAACCCCCGAATCCTTCATGAAAGATTCGGCCGAATACCGAACCCTAATTTGCATATGCAAATTATGGGTGGGAAGGGAAAAACATTTTTTACTTCCTTGTTTTCTGACAAAAAGTCACGTGGTTTACCCCGCTCCTAATTTGCATATGCAAATTAGGGTTCGGATTCGGTTCTGCCTGGCAGAAGGATTCAGACGAATCCGAATCCTGCTAAAAAAGGCAGAATCCTGGCCGAATCCCGAACCGAATCCTGGATTCGGTGCATCCCAATCCGTGATACCATGAAACTGTTAATGTGAGGAGCAGTACCAGGCTTAAAGAAAACCCCAGAGAAATCTATTTGTCTCGAGGAAGTCGCCTTTATATAAAGAGCCTCTTCGGAGCATTACTGGGCCTGTACAAAGACTGATTGCGAGAGATTTCAGAGCCTAGGAAGGGAATGTAATGGTTTCGGGTCCCATTATTTTGCTTTGTTAGTGCAGTAAAAGGCTCCGTAATAACAGGTCATAAGAATCTTTTGTCGGATTGAAGGAGATCATCAAATGAAAAAAAAGATTAGGTTGCACTTCAATTTCCACGTACCTGATGGTAGGAAATTGGAACAGGCCGGCTGAAAATCACCCATTCCACAATTTCACTGCATGGAGGGGTCGTCAAGGAACCTGTGTAGCGGTAGAAACTTCCCAGGGAGGAGGGCAGCAGTTCTCTCAGAATGAAGGGATCCAGGAACGTTTCCTTTTCTGCAAAGGAATAAAAATAATGTTACTATGTAACTATATCTTGTCAGTTTACATTGAAATAATGTATTATTATATAAATATTGGGAAAAAAAAACATATGATACAACTGCTCTCTATTCACTTCCTGCTTGTGGGCTGAGCCCTACAGTTTGTGCCAGAGGATTAGCAAAATATGGTATCGATAGAGATCCACCGAATCCAGGATTTGGTTCTGGATTCGGCCAGAATTTTGTCTTTTCCAGCAGGACTCGGATTTGGCCGAATCTTTTTACCTTGCAGGACAGAATCCAAATACTAATTTGCATATGTAAATCAGGGTCGGGAAGAGAAATCACTTGACTTTTTGTCACAAAACAAGGAAGTAAAAAATGTTTTGCTTTGTGCCCCTAATTTGCATATGCAAATTAGGATTCAGATTTGGTTCAGTACTCGGCCGAATCTTTCACGCACTTCCCATAAACCTGAGCTTTCCATGGAAAACCTTCAAACTTTCCTGCAACCCCAACCAGCCAACAATCATCTTGCGCATAAATCTCACATTAATTCTATAAAGGCAACTTGGAAGCGATTTGATGACCACTATAATAGTGATGGGCGAATACATTAGCCAGGACTGAATTCACGGCAAAATTCCTCGTTTTACCGCCGGTGAATAAATTCTCAAAAATTCGCCTGGAGTAAAAACAGTTTGGGCGAGCGGTGGAAAATGTCACTCGTGTCGAAAACCATTGCGCTTCAACATTATTTGGACGCCCATTGACTAACGCGGGAGTCAAAATTGACACGAGCATCAGAATCGACGCAGGCATCAAAATCGTGTTTCGCAAATTTTACTGGAAATTCGCACATTTTTTGAAGAAACGGGAAAAATTCACCCATCACCACACTATAACAAACTCCAGATAGTCCCAAGTAATGAAACACTAAATTACCCCCCGGATACAGAATGAATGGAGAGGGCGGTGTTCCCCACTACGGTGGCTGATAAGGAAACCCCATATCAGAGGGAATAAAAGCCCAAAACTCTCCAAAAACTTCTTTGCGCCATATGCCGACACTTCCATTTTTTAATAATTAATTGTTCATCAAAGTGAAAGATGAGGAAGAGGCAACGCCGGATTCAAAGTTATTTAAATTGGTCTGATGAATAATAGATGATTTTCATATTAAATGCACAGTGTATTAAGAAGCCACATTTCTGTCCATTGCTTTAACTATTTGGAAATATGTAATTAATTAGGGAACCCACAGGAGAATGCTGGGCTGACAAGCAAGGGGCTTATTATAATGCAAACACTGTCTCCCCTGTTCAGTTCTTTGTGACAATTGTCTGAAATCCAACAATAGAAGGAATGTTCTGGGCACACAATAAGCTATACCCTCATACTGTACTGTCTAAGGGAATCAATATGGCACCTCCTCCTCCCATATGTATAAATACAAATATACAGAGAAGGAATGTTCTGGGCACACAATAAGATATACCCTCATACTGTACTGTCTAAGGGAATCAATATGGCACCTCCTCCTCCCATATGTATAAATACAAATATACAGAGAAGGAATGTTCTGGGCACACAATAAGCTATACCCTCATACTGTACTGACTAAGGCAATCAATATGGCACCTCCCTCCTCCCATATGTATAAATACAAATATACAGAGAAGGAATGTTCTGGGCACACAATAAGCTATACCCTCATACTGTACTGTCTAAGGGAATCAATATGGCAACTGCTACTGTATAAATACAAATATACAGTAATGACTGGAGGAAACTATAATACTATATTTTATAATATATAATAGATACACTATTAATTTAAATGTTACTTTTCATTGATTCACAAATAAAAGTAATGTGGGTGCCAGAACTGCAGCCCACCCTATAAAAATGAAAGTTTGGCCAGACATTTCAAGCCAAGCCCTGCAGATAAATGCTGCGGCGGGTGTTTCTTGCAATTTAATATTTGTTTAGTTTAAAGCTCGTTGTTATTAGCGTGACGCCGTCCCCCGGGAGTCTGGAAACAAAGGCAGAAGAGACGTGCGCCACTGACTTCCCCATAGACTGATGTTAGTACAGAGGAGAGATCCCAAACACTCTCCCTCCAGCCTTACAGCTTCTCCCACCTCCTCTGCCCTTCAATCATCAAACACAAAGGGAAACTTCATTCTCCAAAACCTAAACCTTTCCTTGTGATTCCCTTTGATCTGAGCCGTATTACAGGTCCCCCCAAGGTGACACCGACCCTGCCTGCGCCCAATGCAGAGATAATGTGGCAAACGACTCAATCTCTTATGTACCACTAATGTTCTGTCTCTGTGTCTCTTTCTCTGTGTCTCTCTCTCTGTCTCTCTCTCTGTGTGTGTGTGTGTGTATCTCTCTGTGTGTGTATCTCTGTGTGTCTGTCTCTCTCTCTGTGTCTGTGTGTCTGTCTCTCTCTCTGTGTCTGTGTGTCTGTCTCTCTCTCTGTGTCTGTGTGTCTGTCTCTCTCTGTGTCTGTGTGTCTGTCTCTCTCTCTGTGTCTGTGTGTCTGTCTCTCTCTCTGTGTCTGTGTGTCTGTCTCTCTCTCTGTGTCTGTGTGTCTGTCTCTCTCTCTGTGTCTGTGTGTCTGTCTCTCTCTCTGTGTCTGTGTGTCTGTCTCTCTCTGTGTCTGTGTGTCTGTCTCTCTCTCTGTGTCTGTCTGTCTCTCTCTCTGTGTCTGTGTCTCTCTCTGTGTCTGTGTCTCTCTCTCTGTGTGTCTCTCTCTCTGTGTGTCTCTCTCTCTGTGTGTCTCTCTCTCTCTGTGTGTCTCTCTCTCTCTGTGTGTCTCTCTCTCTCTGTGTGTCTCTCTCTCTCTGTGTGTCTCTCTCTCTCTGTGTGTGTCTCTCTCTCTGTGTCTTTTTCTCTGTGTCTTTTTCTCTGTGTCTGTCTCTCTCTCTGTGTCTGTCTCTCTCTCTGTGTCTGTCTCTCTCTCTGTGTCTGTCTCTCTCTCTGTGTCTGTCTCTCTCTCTGTGTCTGTCTCTCTCTCTGTGTCTGTCTCTCTCTCTGTGTCTGTCTCTCTCTCTGTGTCTGTGTGTCTGTCTCTCTCTCTGTGTCTGTGTGTGTCTCTCTCTCTCTCTCTCTCTGTGTGTCTGTGTCTCTCTCTCTCTGTGTCTGTGTCAAATCAAATCAAATCAAATCAAATCAAATGAGCTTTATTGGCAGGACCAAATACATTAAGCATTGCCAAAGCAGGTAGAGGGGTGAAATGGGCGGGGTTAGGGGGGCAGTTTATGGGAATAGGGGAAAGTGGGGTCTCTCTCAGTCTATGACAGTCTCTTATATATTGTGCAGCTATTGTTACTGTCCGTGCCTCTTCTCCCAGTAGGAAGTGGAGTTTCCTCTCGTCTTTTATGGATGTGAAGTCTGGGATGTGACTGGAAAATCTCTGGAAGTGGGTGTCCCTCAGTGCTGAGTATTTGGGGCACTGTAGCAAGAAGTGGGCCTCATCCTCCATGGCCTCCTGGTCACATCGCTGGCACAGTCTGTTCTCTCTGGGTCTGTAGGTCTGTCTGTGCCGTCCTTGTTCTATCTCCAAGTTGTGGGCACTCAGTCTGTACATACTCAGGATCTGTCTGTCTTTGGGGTTCTGTAGCCTTTCCAGATATGGGGCCAGTCTGTACTCTCTCCCCAGTGATTGGTAGATAGAAAGTTTCTGGGAATTTGATATTTCGTTCCTCCAGTCACAGACGTATTGCTCTTTGACTTTGTTTATTTTTTGTGTTATTTGGCCTTTTGTCAGTTGGTGGGAGTCTTGGGTGGGCAGGGTGCTGATGAGTTGTTTCAGGGTGCATGGTTTGCCCTGGGTCTGGTTGTTTAGCCAGGCTTTATGGTGGTAGGTCATGGGGCTGCTGTTCTGTAGATGTGCCCATTATGAGAGCGCCCTCTTCTTTATGGGAAACATTAGGGGAAATCTGCCCAGCTCAGCCCGACAGGCAGAGTTTGAGGTGCTCCTGTGGACCTGGAGAAGGTGCTTACAGAATTCCAGGTGGAATATTTCTGTTGGGCTAGAATCCCATTTGGATTGGTCTGGGTAAGTGACAGGACCCCAAACTTCGCTTCCATAGAGGAGGATTGGAGCGATGACACTGTCGAAGATTCTAAGCCAGACTCTCACTGGTGGTTTAAGGTGGTACAGGGGTCTTCTGATGGCATAGAAGGTCCTGCAAGCCTTATCTTTTAGGGCAGCTATTGCTGGTTTAAAGCTTCCTGATTGGCTGATTTCTAGGCCAAGGTAGGTATAGCTGTCAGTGCCATTCAGTGTGCAGTTGTTTAGTGTGAAGGAGGGATTTTTGTGTTGTTTATTCTTCTTTTGGAAAACCATGACCTTCGTTTTGTTTGGGTTAATGGTCTCTGTGTCTCTCTCTGTGTCTCTCTCTGTGTCTCTCTCTGTGTCTCTCTCTGTGTCTCTCTCTGTGTCTCTCTCTGTGTCTCTCTCTGTGTCTCTCTCTGTGTCTCTCTCTGTGTCTCTCTCTCTCTCTGTGTCTCTCTCTCTGTATCTCTCTATGTGTGTCTCTCTCTCTCTCTCTGTCTCTCTCTCTCTCTGTGTCTCTCTCTCTCTGTGATTTTAAGATTTTTAAAAATAATAAAACAGTAGTTTGTACTTGATCCCAACTAAGATATAATTAATCATTATTGGAAGCAAAACCAGCCTATTGGGGTTATTTCATGTTTACATGATTTTCTAGTAGACTTAAGGTATGAAGGTTCATTTACAGAAAGATCTGTTATCCAGACAACCCCGGGTCCCAATCATTCTGCATAACAGGTCCCATACCTGTATATATAAATATTACTAATATATAAAAATGGAGATTTTATTTTTATCTAAAACGTGCACAAGGGACATGAATGCTTAATATAATAAAGTCAGTGACACACCATATTGCCCAATCACTGCCCAGTCGTTTTTGGGTACCAGGGTAAACCAGTTGGTCACTCCAAATCCTCGCTGGCTGCAGCCTCACACATTAGAGTTAGAGGAAATTAAAGGGGTTGCTCATGAGGTATGAGATAGAGATTGATATTCTGAGACAATTTGCAAATGGCTTTAATTTTTTATTATTTGTGTTTTTTGAGTTATTTAGCTTTTTATTCAGCAGTTTTCCAGTTTGCAGTTTCAGGAAACTCAGCAAAATTCTTGTTGCTAGGGTCCAAATTACCCTGGCAACCATGGAATGAGTTGAATATGAGACTGGAATATGAATAGGAGAGACCTTCATAGAAAGATGAATAATAAAAGTAGCAATAATAATAAATTTGTTGCCTTACAGAGCATTTTTAGATTGGGTCAGTGACCCCCAGTTGAAAGCTGGAAGAATCAGAAGGCAAATGTTAAAAAAAAACAAAAAAAAAATGGAGACCGGTTGAAAGGCTTATTAGAATTAGACAGTCTATAAAATACTAAAAATAAGCTTGATGAGGTGAACCAATCAACTGATGGGAGTGACCAGGGCTGCACCTCTCCTCTCGTCGTCAGTCCATGAGTTGAGTGATAGCCCAATTTAACCCTTTGTCACAAGCACTCCATTCACAGGCTGACCATTTGAATAAGCAAGGGAGAAGAGAGGCAAATTCGGAGCAGTTCATCTTCCTTAAACGTATTATTTGCAGAGCGGACATCACAAATAGTGATACTTTCTGTCTTCTATAATGGATTTATTTTATTTTCTGCCCTCTTGGGTATATAAACTCTGTAAGCAAGGTTTTCAGCTTTCTAAATGGTTACGGTTTGATACATTACTTAGAAACCAGCTACTAATGTATCATTTGTGACGGTTGCTCTGTGGCGACAGACGCCAGTATAGGGAACACGCTCAGTAGGGGCTGAAACAGCAGAGAAACGGATCAACTAATGCATGAAATTATAACGTTCAAAAGATCAGGGATCTGATTGGAGCTCTGGAGGAAACGTGAGGCCAAATTAAAATAATCAGTTTCTACTATATTTTAAGAGTAAAAATAGAAAATAAAAATCAATTAATATATCTGCTTTCCGATTGCCAGGGTAAATGCCCATAGCAACCAGGGCACTTTTTTCTTTTCTTTTTTTTTTTTTACAGAATACAAATGTAAATAATTCACACATCACAATATAAAATAATGACCAACTGCCAACTTGCTTCAATTACTTTGCTTTACAAGATTTTAAAAAGAGGTAATACTTTCCCTTTTATTAATAAAGTTTTCCAGCTCATACAACGTGGCAAACTTGAGAGAAGAGTCAGACGTGATTTATTGTTATCATCTGCGACGTGGAGACAAATAATTTATGATGGAACAAAATATTCTAAGAGGAAAATGTTTCAGAACTTGCAGAAGATAAATAGCGAGGGGGGCGGTGGGTTCCGAGCCTGGTGCTCTTGTGCTAATATGGATGATATATTAGAACGTGTAATGATTTATTTCTTGTGCATTGCTGTGCGGTGACTGAGAAGAAACAGATTGCTTCCTGGTAGCACAGAGTCTTCTGAGTGTGACTTCAGAAAAATTGGGGGGTGGACCATTAGTGATCACATAATATAGAATTTTGGTGTGAATTTTGGTGTGAAATTAGGAATTAGCCAGTACTTGTCCACGGTCTGAAAAAAAGGGGCCCCATGCATTTACTCAAAGCAACTAAACTGGTTTACCAGCTGAATAGAATGGATGGTGCATTTGCATTGGTGCATCTGTATTGATGCATCTGGCACATTTAGATCATTATTCATTTAAATAGGAATGATAGATTATGGTGCAGTGTCTGATCCAGATCTAAGGAGGACATTGTTCATGACAGTGGTTACTGCTTCTCTAGTTGATCAGAAAACACAATCACCTCCAACCTCAGGCAAAGTCTTCTAATATGTTACATATACTGTATTAAAACAGTGTCATTTTGGAAATGTTTTGACCATTAGACATGTTGTTCATTGGCACATACAGGACCAGCTTAAAGAAGAACGATACCCACCATGATGGACAACGCCCTTCAGTCCATGAATAATCTGGTCCAGGGCAGGATTGTTTCTTTGTGTGGCCTGGAAGAGAAAGATACAGAATATTAGAAATGGGAAATTCCTGGGAATAAAGCAAATTTTACTAAATTATATATACTAAATAATATAATAAATAAATAATATATAAGGAACCAAACTGTCAGGGCCGGATTTACATAGTGGGTGCCCCTAGGCTCACTGTCGTTCCTCACCCCTGTCCCCTCCCCTTTATTTGTGCAATTTTTCATCATCTGGACCAGAGCAATGGGGATTGGCGCATGGGAATTTAATATATAATATAGGATTGTTTATGTATATTTGTAACCTTGTTATGAGCTAAGGGGGCCCAACCTGAAGGCCAGTTAGGGGGAGATTTGGGGTGAGTGTTTATTTGTGCCCTGGGTACCCCTGGAACTATAGCAGGGTGACACCCCAATGTTTCTATATATCTGAACCCTTGTTATGAGCTAAGGGGGCCCAGTCTGAAGGTCAGTTAGGGGGAGATTTGGGGTGAGTGCTTATTTGTACCCTGGGTACCCCTGGAACTATAGCAGGGTGACTGTTATCCCAATGTTTCTATATATCTGTAACCTTGTTATGAGCTAAGGGGGCCCAGTCTGAAGGTCAGTTAGGGGGAGATTTGGGGTGAGTGCTTATTTGTACCCTGGGTACCCCTGGAACTATAGCAGGGTGACTGTTACCCCAATGTTTCTATATATCTGTAACCTTGTTATGAGCTAAGGGGGCCCAACCTGAAGGCCAGTTAGGGGGAGATTTGGGGTGAGTGTTTATTTGTGCCCTGGGTACCCCTGGAACTATAGCAGGGTGACACCCCAATGTTTCTATATATCTGTAACCTTGTTATGAGCTAAGGGGGCCCAGTCTGAAGGTCAGTTAGGGGGAGATTTGGGGTGAGTGCTTATTTGTACCCTGGGTACCCCTGGAACTATAGCAGGGTGACTGTTATCCCAATGTTTCTATATATCTGTAACCTTGTTATGAGCTAAGGGGGCCCAGTCTGAAGGTCAGTTAGGGGGAGATTTGGGGTGAGTGTTTATTTGTGCCCTGGGTACCCCTGGAACTATAGCAGGGTGACACCCCAATGTTTCTATATATCTGTAACCTTGTTATGAGCTAAGGCCTCATTAAATTGACCATTAATGCCTTTTTAAAGTAAACCCAGAAATGTAAAGCCCCTGATGTAAATGTTACTTTTATTGGACATACAAAGATATTTTATAAAGTTTTGTATCTGTACAATAGACAGCGGTTGTATTAAATGTGTCTGCTTATGATTTCATTATACATTTCCCATCATGCATTGTTCTAAGCATAATTAGAATATGGGGGTGGGATCATGCAGGGCTATACTCTATTCTGCATATCCGCACATTTTTTGCATTAGAAATCACACTTTGCTACTCCAGAATTAAGCAAATGTGGGCTGGATCAGGCAGATTTACGGTCATTAGTGCTTATGTATTTAATTCCATTAGAAATTCCCAGCAGACCTTGCTCTACAGAATTTAGCTGGAGCATGCAAACCTAAAGACTTATTAGTGAGCCGTGTATACTGTAGATTTTACTCATCATGGTGGGGATTAACCTGCACATTTGTGTATGAGAATATTCCCTTTGCTCCAGGTTATCCAGAACCTGTGGGTGGGGATATGCAAAGTGATTATTTACTAATCAGTGCATCTGTATGTTATTTCATTAGCGTATTCCCCGCATACTTTGATTCCATAGAATTAAGGAAATGTGGGCAGGTACATGCAAAGTGGTCACATTTACATATAACAATTCCCAGCATGCCTTTCTCCACGACATTTATACAGGAAGAGAAATAAAAGGGAAAATGATACAGGGGGGGGTGCATAATAAAAATAGGGGTGTTGGGAGCAGACAAATACACAAGAGAATGTAAGAGGGGGATGGATGAATAACAGGGAGACTATTAAAGGAGTCAGAAAAAGAATAATGGGAGAACATCAGAGACATGATGAGCCATAGGGAAATGTAAGAAGACAAAAGAGAATGGAGAACACCATAGATGTTGCAAACAGGGACCCGTTTTCCACCCCAGAATTGTCACGGTTAGTTTTAGTGTGGGTAACCAATGATGGCACAAACCTTGACTCAAAATTACATTTACATTGCAGCTCTGAACCCACAAAAATCAGCTCATACACCAACGCTTCACTGTTTGCTGGTGCTATTCAGGCAGTTCCCACCGTTGTCCAACAATAGGACTCATTAGGTTTTAGGGCTGCTCGTAACAGTTTTATGAGCATGGCAGCTCCCATTATAGCCCTTCTCTACCCTCTCCAGTAAAGACGCTCCCAGACCGTTAAAAGGCAGATATGCAAAGATGGAACCACATCCAAGCAACGGGAATGTAAGAGAAATGAAGCCTGGACGTGCCGAACTGCACTTATTTAAGGGGCCTTTTAGCAACGTCTCGAAACTTTGGATTATCTGTAACCTTGTTATGAGCTAAGGGGGCCCAACCTGAAGGTCAGTTAGGGGGAGATTTGGGGTGAGTGCTTATTTGTGCCCTGGGTACCCCTGGAACTATAGCAGGGTGACACCCCAATGTTTCTATATTTCTGTAACCTTGTTATGAGCTAAGGGGGCCCAGTCTGAAGGCCAGTTAGGGGGAGATTTGGGTGAGTGCTTATTTGTACCCTGGGTACCCCTGGAACTATAGCAGGGTGACTGTTACCCCAATGTTTCTATATATCTGTAACCTTGTTATGAGCTAAGGGGCCCAGTCTGAAGGCCAGTTAGGGGGAGATTTGGGGTGAGTGCTTATTTGTGCCCTGGGTACCCCTGGAACTATAACAGGGTGACACCCCAATGTTTCTATATATCTGTAACCTTGTTATGAGCTAAGGGGGCCCAGTCTGAAGATCAGTTAGGGGGAGATTTGGGGTGAGTGTTTATTTGTACACTGGGTACCCCTGGAACTATAGCAGGGTGACTGTTACCCCAATGTTTCTATATATCTGTAACCTTGTTATGAGCTAAGGGGGCCCAGCCTGAAGGCCAGTTAGGGGGAGATTTGGGGTGAGTGTTTATTTGTACACTGGGTACCCCTGGAACTATAGCAGGGTGACTGTTACCCCAATGTTACATACATCTGTTTTGCATGTGGAATGAATTTTCCACTTACACCATCTTTCCCCAGTAAAAAAAAACAGCTCTTTTTCCCCCTTATTAAGGATTTTGCTCCTCCTTATTATACCGTATATATTAAGAGTATAAGGACTACAGGTGACTGAATATATGGATAGAATTTTCCTTCTCCGAGTATCTGCTTTCACATCGGAGCTGCCATATTACTTGCCCTTCTGACTACATTCTTGGTACATAGAAAACCTGCGCTGGCCAAGCCCCGATACTTTATTGCGCATTTCAAACGCGACTCTGGCTATTGGTACATTAAGCGGCAACTAACAAATGTACTGAAACTGCATAAAAAGCTCAGTAAACGCCGACGGATAGAATGTGCCATTTTGACAAGTGGCTTAAATTTTATTTAAAAGCAATTTGCGTCCGACAGTCCGCTCACTTCTCCTTTGAGATAATAATATGATCCCCCCTAAACTTGCCGCCTGCTTATTCAAACAGCAGAGAAGTGGATCTTTCAATTCTCACAAGCGTCGGGAGAGAGAAAAACTGCCCATCGGGGGGTCACATTTTATCCAAATGAACGGCCACCGGCTTTCAGTTTCCCAGAAATAAAAGGAAAAGAAATGCAGTTTTTCCCTTTTGTGCGGGATGTTTTTGGGAGAAAATAAAAAAGCAAATAAACTGGAAGTATCGGCGAGCACAGCGAGAGCCAAGATGAAATGACAGTTAATGGACGAGAGGATCCATTCTCCAAAGAGCACATTCAATCATCAGAGACGTGAAGTTCACTTGTTCTGCTGGAAGTTGCCTAATGACTGATCCATTACACATCAGATACAGGGGAGTTCATCAATTGTTGATTAATAATTATGGAAAAATGACGGTTCGGTGGAACAGTCAGTCCCGGGGAACGAAGTGTCTTAGTTCCATAGACGTGTTTATTTAAAGGACCTTGTTTGCTTGATGGGTTACCATTATTATTACATTTGAATTATAGGAATCCATTCGCCAAATTAATCAAAGCACCCCCAAACCACTCTGTCCTTGCAAATCCAATTAATCATGTAAAGCTGCTTACATAACAATGAGAAGGCTGCAAGTAGGACACTCCCGGCTCTAACTAAACTATAGAGAGAATGTCAACCCTGAAATATGACATTTCCACCCCAAACTTCTAGGCTCATGGTGGTCTCTGTACCTTACACCACAAGTATTAGGGGACCCAGGCCAGTCCTTATCTCCTGCCATAGGGCACCCAGCAGCCTCCATTGTTTTCCAACTTGTGCATGTGAAAGATGTAGGGTGCAGGGGGTGAGATGCCTATGTTCCGCCCCCTTTTGGGCACTCCTGAGTACAATGCTGCTGAAGCTGGCACTGCTGTATTCATGGGGCAGTTGCTGGTCTCTGCTTTGCACAGAGAGAGAGAGCACAGAGACCTGTAGCAATTCATTTCTGCAGGAAGGCTCTGTGCAAGAAAAAAAAAAATGGCCGATTGTGCCCATTTAGCCCTTTGCATGTTTTATACAACTTTCCTACATGTAAAAATTAACCCTTTACCCCTGCAAAGCTGGTCTGACAGAGTCTGGCCCCCAAGGCCAACTCCATCCTTGCCGTCCCCCGATCCATCTGTTAGAAGCCACATGTTGCCCTGACACCCCTTCCCCCAACAACCAGCCTCTAGATCAGTGATCCCCAACCAGTAGCTCAGGAGCAATATGTTGCCCTTGGATGTTGCCCCCAATGGCCTCAAAGCAGGTGCTTAAAAACTAGGTGTGCCAATCAGAGCCTCATGTAGGCTACCAGTCCATGCAGAGGCTACCAAACAGCCAAGCACAGCCCTTTTTTGGCATCCCCAAAGACTTTTTCATGGTTGTGTTGCACTTCAAGTCTTTTTACATTTAAATGTGGCTCATGAGTAAAAAAGGTTAAGGGACCCCTGCTCTAGATCCAATAGCATTTTCCCCCAACAACAAGAAGCTAGAAAGGATCCAACTTTCTTCCAAAAACAAGCCCCAAGACCTGACCCTACATCCCCAAAACCCCACCTGTACCCCTATGTCATACAGAGAGTTGTAAGAACTTTGTCATTTTCTCCACCCAAATTGTGCCGCCCTCAAATTGCACCTTAGGCATCTGCCTTCCCCTAGTTCCATCCTTGACCCCATGAGGAACACTACATGGGACATTTGCTTTGGTCCTAAATGTTTATCTTATATCCATAGCATAAATCAGGGTTGTAGCTTGGGATACCCAGAACCATGAGTCCCCCCAAGCATTTGTGACCCACGTACATGCAAAGGAAGGGTCCAAGAATCCTGTGCAACACATAGAGGAGTAGGGAGGGTGCAGGTTCTTATTGGATCCCACAGCCACAGGGCTCTGCTCCCTCTATAGTAACTCAGACAGGACTGGTCTTTGCTACTGGAAGGAGGATGTAAAACAAGGGACTAGACTTCCCCATACGGACACAAAAATGTACTTTTTTCAGAAGTAAAACAAATCAAAATGTGTACTCGATCCATCAGCCATGAACCTGATATCCAGGACTCAACTCAACAAGAATTAAATTTATAGGCAAAGCTACAACGTATGGTCGCTACATAGGTCTGTGTTTGCGTTAAACTGGTGTTTCACCTTCACTTTTAATATGTTCTGGAATGACTAATTTTTATTTATAGTTTTTGAATTATTTGCCTTCTTCTTCTGACTCTTTCCATCTTTCAAATGGGGGTCACTGACCCCTTCAAAAAGCAAATGCTTTGTAAGGCTACAAATATATGGTTACTTTTTTTTTTTTTTTTTTTTTTTATTACTCTTTCTACTCAGGCCTCTCTTTTTTATATTTCAGTCTCTTATTCAAATCAGTGCATGGTTGCTTGGGTAATTTGGACCCTAGCAACCAGACGGCTGAAATTACAAACTGGAGAGCTGCTGAATAAAAAGCTAAATAAGTCAAAAACCACAAATAATAAAAAATTAAAACCAGTTACAAATTGTCTCAGAATGTTACTCTCTACATCATACTAACAGTTCTAGTAAATGTGAACTTTTTAAACTCAGAAAGAGCAGACATATCCCTTTAAATGAAACATTAGCTGAATAATTAGGGGTAACGAGTCTATTTCATTCTCGCTGGTTTGCTTTCCTTTAGCCAAGTCCTTTGGTATCAGAGACAGAACTGAGCTCAATGTATAAATCCCCCACCCCCCGCACCCCATTGTTATTTTGTGCGCACAAATCAAATCCATTGTCAGCCGGTGAATAGAGGATGATTATTTTGCAAAGAAAAAAATTTGCTTTGACGCGGGCGATATTGTTCCAAAGCAGGGACGGTGGATCCAGCGCAGTGCAAAGCTGCGAGATACAAATCTCGATTTATTCTCCAAATCCCTCAAAAAAAAAAAAAAAATTCTCCCTTGGCCTCTTTGAAATCTCCATTCAAAGTCCTCTAGCTAGCGCAGTATCTGATTTGGCTCTGGGTTCTCTCTGGAACAAGTCAGCCACCCACATAGATTGTAAGCTCTTTGAATTACCGGACAGCTAGGGGCAGATTTATCAAAGGTCGAGGTGATTTTTCGAATGAAAAAAAATTCAAATTCCGAGCTATTTTTTGTGTACTTCAACTAGGGAATAGTCTAAATTCGATTTGAATTTGAAAAAAAAAAAAATTGAAAATTCTAATATCGAAATATATCATGTACTGTCTTTTTAAATATTCAGCTTCGCCCATTCGCCATCTAAAACCTGTTGAATTGCTGTTTTAACCTATGGGGGACCTCCTAGAACCTATTTAGAGTCAATTGGTGGATTTTGAAAGATTGAAGGTTATTTTTGGGAAAAACTTGGAATCGAATTTGATCGAATGCGCTGTTGCTTCCATTTGTACAATTCGAATACGGCCGAATACGGACCTATTCGTTCGAAAACGGCCCTATTCGACCAAAAAAAAAAAAAAAAAGACAATTTCGGTTGGTCTTTTTAAATTTGAATTTTGAAGTTTTTTTCAATTCGAAATTCGACCGACTGATATTGCAAAAAAGGAACATTATTCTAAACGGTTGCCTGGAATATAATTCACAGCAGCCCCCCACTGTAGAGTTAAAGGGGCAACGAGGACCCCTGCGCTGTGGGTGTGTGCGATGGAAGGTGATGTCATCAGCTGTAGGAACCAATTATAACAAAGGATGTTCCATAATTCAAAATCTATAAAATTCCATTAGTACTTCGTCATCACAGATGAATTACTGAAAATACTTTTAATATGGATTTTTTTTTTTCAATAAAAATAGAATTTTATAGATTTTGAATTACGGCACATTTTTTGTTATAATTGGTGATTTGTGCCCTGGGAACTGGGGTAATATCCCGTTAATTCTGTCCTATTTTTGTCTGGCAACCAGATTCCTGTAAGAGACTTATTAATCGGCTGTAGGAAGCCATTACACCCTGTTTACTGGTGACCCGAATCTTGTGTCTCACTGGTTATGTCTCCTATAAATACCCACTTGCTGGGAAGGAAAGATCGATGAGGACTCAGTGCCCTGGGGGAGCACGAAACGAATAGGGCTAGTGGAGATATTGTTAAATTAATATACAATAAATAATATATTTTTTATGTTATCTTTGGCGACCCTTGTGGACATTTTTCTGAGTGCCTAATGCCCACTTTGGTTTTCTATCGACCCGTAAATAGGGTGGGATTGGGACGGCGGGGCCATCTTAGACTCACACCCTCATATCTCCCAACATTTTGGAGATAAAAAAAGCGACAAAAAGATTTGTGTTTTTGCCCACACCCATTTTGTGGCCACACCCCCTAATCACTATGTCCATTTTACGAAATTTACTAAATTTGGCAGGTTATGAAAGTCTGAATACGTGTTATTACAGTTTTGCTGATGAAGGTGAATTGCCCTTTAAGCTGCAAATCAGTTTTCCCAGTGTTACAATTGTCTCTTTGCTTATCTTAAATTGTTACAAATGTATCTAAGTGCAGCTGCCACGTATTCGAGGCTCTCTGCCAAAAGCCAATTAAGTTATAGAAACTTTGTATCAGTGTCTGGCTGTTCAGAGCAGGAGATCAAAGATAAAGTCGGGACATTTCAGTAACATTCTGGGACTGTGGGATGAGCTGTCAAAATCAGGACTGTCCCACGAAAAACGGGACAGTTGGAAGGTATGCAGCCTTCTGAGACCCCACGCTGCCCCACTGATACCCACCTGGCCCAAAATTGTGGCCACAACTAAATAATAGGTATGCAGGGGGTGGGGTTGTGGCTGGGGGGGAGGGCTCTGTGGTGGAAGCCCCGGTGGGCCATGCTACCTGCTGATTGGTTGCTATGGGTTACTAGACCTGTAGAAAATGTGTACCTTTTAATACTTTACCCACAATAGCTTTCTGCCAATTGGGTACAAGGTTACAGAAGAAAAAAAAAAAACATGGCAATTGTGCACCTTTAAAATGACTGCTACAGTTCTGCAAGGGGCCAATCCCAGATACCTGGACCCACAACCCAGTTTAATCCACAGCTGCCTTATCCACAACCCAACCTGTTATCCACAATGAAATCAGAAGCGACGCTCCCACACACTGGCAGTGGGAATGACATCATCACTAACCGGAGTGACATCATCAGAAAACTTGGGAGGTGGAAAGAAGAGAAAAGGAATATAAAATTGCTTTTACTGAGAACTGTGACCCAACCTGCAACCCACCAACTTGCACTGATGTCTGCAGCTGCTAAATACAACCCGCAAAATGCCATCTTTTTGTGGAGAACCCTTCGGTCCCTAAACCAACGCCAGACTCTACCAACTGCCACATGGTAGTGAGTGCAGCAGGAGCACAGTAAACTCGGCAAAGATGGAGACTG
This sequence comes from Xenopus petersii, assembly GCA_038501925.1. NCBI lineage: Eukaryota > Metazoa > Chordata > Amphibia > Anura > Pipidae > Xenopus > Xenopus petersii. The sequence continues at coordinate 152,324,165 of CM076678.1, forward strand.
GTCTCGCCAAGGGTCAGCGACTTCTGGGAGGGCCTGGCTCAGTCTTGCTGTGGAGCTTAAAGGGTATTTATACAGGTACTGACGTCACAATCTTCCCGACATCCCCCAATTAAAACCCCTTGTCTTAGCATGAAAATTAAAATGTCTGCACATGCAGCAGGACCTTTTACTTGGCCTTTAATTAGAACTTTTCCAGCTCAAATTGGGTCATTTCATTACATCAGCACCGGCCCCAGCGAATGAAAAGGGAAGGTTTATCATGAGGATTGAGAAGTGGGCCCAATTAATCAGCGGAGCTCGCGCTCGTTATCTCCCTGACGCCGCTATTAAAGCCGCATTTAATAAACCGGAGATTGTCGGCGTGATTGCTGCTTTGCCCATAAATAGGGGCCGGGACGTCTTTATTATTTTTTTTCGGTGGCTGTTACAAAGGGAAAATAAAATTTTTATGGGGCCGTGTTTTACTGTATTGAGACAGAAAAATAAGGGGGAAAGAAGAGAAGGAGTCGGAGATAAAAATGAGTTCAGATAATCCATTCAGATAATTCATGATGTGCAGAACGTGTAATATATTCCACTTGTGCAGCCGCCACTAAATAATCCACGCGGCCCATTCATTCACTCGTATAAGCGCAAGCAACGGATACAGTTTAACGTTTTTATTGTTACACGGAAATCTGAAATATGGACTTGCAACCACTAGGGGAGCTGCTCCATTGTTCTCTATAGAAGATCATTCCTACGGATATGTCGGCCCATAGAGGGAGAATGGGAGACAACAATTCTGATAATACAGATTATCATTGTGATTATGGTTATATTTCTCCCCTTACTGCCTCCTTCTGTTATTAGGATTAGAGATAATGTGCTCAGTGTAAACAAACCCCTCCATTTACCCTTCCTGCAGTCTGTGTCTCAGCTTACAGATAAGGATGAGTTTACTCCCTATTTCTCCTCCCACAACTGCTCTGCAGAACCAGGAAGGTGTAAAAGGAAAGAACTTTCAATTTCAGTTCAGGTATGGGACCTGTTATCAAAAATGCTCGGGGCCTGGTGTTTCCATAATTGGATCTTTATACTTTGTCTATTAGAAGATCATATAAACATTAAATAAACCCAATAGGCTGGTTTTGCCTCCAATGAGGATTAATTATATCTTAGTTGGGATCAAGTACATGTAACTGTTTTATTATTACACAGAAAAAGGAAATCATTTTTTAAACATCAGGATTACTTGATTATAATGGAGTCTATGGGATGTGGCCATTCCGTAATTGGGAGCTTTGTGGATAACGGGTTTCTAGATAATGGATCTAAGTAGATTCTGAACAAGTTATACTCCTTGAACTGGAACAAGGAAGTATCTTGCTCCATCAAGTAAGTCAGGCCTGAAGTTTTAGGTGGCTGCACTGATTAAAATCCTTGATTTTTAATTAAAGTGTCATCCGTAGGAAACTGGGTCCAGTGAATGACATGAGTGTGACTATAATGGGTCAGTATCCCTTTAAGGCTGTTCATTCACCATAGAGAGAGCTTGAGAGTAAGAAGGCAGTGAAAGATATCGTAATGAAGGCTTAGCTGGATATGTAACTACCTGCAAGATTAACCCTTTAAGTGCCAGTGTTCCTACCATTAACCCTTTAAGTGCCAGTGTTCTTACCATTAACCCTTTAAATGCCAGCTGTCCTGGCATTAGCCCTTTAAGTGCCAGGTTTCCTACCATTGACCCTTTAAGTGCCAGGGTTCCTACCATTAACCCTTTAAGTGCCAGGGTTCCTAAAAGCATAATCAACACTAAATTTCCCTTATATGCAAGACACGGGTATACTGGCATCCTGCTGCAGGACATGAAGGGTTACTTGGGGTTCTACACTTGTTATTAGTAGCGATGGGGGAATGTGTCCCATTTTCGGCAAAAAAATTTACAGTGAAAAATTTGCAAAACACATTGAAGTCAATGGGCGTCAAAATAATGTTGATGTGTGACAATTTTGACGCAAGCGCCAATTTTTAAGAGAGCGACTACAGATGCAGCCACTTTGGTTTGTCTGTTTGACACAGAATAACTAAACACAGATATCCCATTTATCTCATTTAACACAGAAAACTGCGTCACAACATCCCATCTAATTAAAGCATTCACCATTGTGAACAATGGAGCTTTGGTATGCTAATGAAAAGGTTAAATGCATTAAATGAGTTAAGATGACTTAAGATAACACAGTTTCTTCAATTACCCCTGAGTCATGACGCATTTAACTCACAAATCCAAGTGGCTTCATCTGTATTTTGTCCAAATAAATTACAGTTGATGGCGTTGCGGAAATGTGGAAATTCTACGCAAATTTATTTGCCCATCACTAGTTAATTCTATTACAGGTATGGGACCTGTTATCCAGAATGCTGGGGTTTCCCGGATAACAGATCGTAATTTGGATCTTCATACACGTCTACTAGAACATCATGTAAACATTTAATAGACCCAATAGGCTGGTTTTGCCTCCAATAAGGATTAATTATATCTTAGTTGGGATCAAGTACAAGTTACTGTTTTATTATTACACAGAAAAAGGAAATCATTTCTAAAAATGTATTTTAGGGAGTTTTTCTGTGATTCTGAGCTTTCTGGATAATGGATTTCCGGATAACAGATCCAACACCTGAACTTATATTTAGATCAGACTGGCAGCTCAAGAAGCAGCTTATCTGATCTGTCAGCCAATTAACCCTATGTAGCAACACAGAGCTGACACTACAGTTAAAAGGCAAAGCAGCTTCTACGTTTTTATTCGACTGGGTTCCAGAACTCTTTAGGCAGCAATTGAGGGGTTACAGATGCCCAGCTTTTATTTTAATTCAGAAGGTCTGTACTGTGTATAACATCTTGTGTTTCCTAATTAGCCTCTATCAGAGAATTACAGCTTCACAAATGTCATTACATTGAAAGTCAGAGGAACTCGAGCAAAGGTTCATTGTAAGTCCATCTGGGGATTCTAAGGCTAAATGTACTTTTTATAACACTCCCCTGATGCCTTTTAGTCCGGTCCCTGTGTATTCACTTTGTGTCGGCTCAACTTCCTAATATTCCTATGAAATTCATCATTGGCACTCGCCGCCATTCAGCTGGGGGTTATTGCAACAAAGCATTTATAGTAACTGGTCATACAAGGTCATTGTTCTTATCTGTCCTTTATCTGATCCCCATTGTAAGCAGCAGTCCTGTCCTGCTTTATGGCAGCTGAGATTCTAGCTATCTATATAACAGAACATTCTGTCCCAGTGGCTGCACAGATCCTATCTGATCCCCATTGTAAGCAGCAGTCCTGTCTTGCTTTATGGCAGCTGAGATTCTAGCTATCTGTATAACAGAACATTCTGTCCCAGTGGCTGCACAGATCCTATCTCACTGTCAAGATTTCTTACACTGTCACTCAAGAGGTTAATCCGTTTACTTAGGAAAAGTCAGTTTAACCCTACGTGTCACACACATGAGAAATGAATAAATACTGACGGGGGTTAATGTTTTCCCATGCAGGGCAGTTAATTTAGACAATGTGCAGATGAATGAAGAGACTCTCTAACCAGGGAATAACAGAATCATTTGCTCCGTTCTTTGCATAATTATAAGCAGCAGGTACCACGGCGATCAGTATTCCCCGCCAGCCGCAGAATTGCAGGAAAGCAACACACGGGCCATGACTTACTGCTGCAATGTTCATAGATCTGGGGGGTCATTTCTCTGTTCATACAAAAATCCCAGCAAACATCTGTCATTGGCTGGGAGGCTTTCGATGAAAGAGATTGGCGGCAAATAATTTTACTCAGTCATCAATGTGATGTTTTAATTGGTGGACATAAACATTTCTGATTAGGGTTTGCAGAGTGCTGATATTTATATGATGAACAGGACGGAGTGTTGTTTGGAAAACATTGCACAGAATTTAAAACAGATAAAAGTAAATTGTAATTAAAAAAATGTATTTATAAATAAAGATTTCAATTCAATAATAATAATATTAAAGGCAAGATGTATAGCATTATTGGCTTGCAGTTCCTTCCCATATGTATAAATACAAATATACAGAGAAGGAATGTTCTGGGCACACAATAAGCTATACCCTCATACTGTACTGTCTAAGGGAATCAATATGGCACCTCCTCCTCCCATATGTATAAATACAAATATACAGAGAAGGAATGTTCTGGGCACACAATAAGCTATACCCTCATACTGTACTGTCTAAGGGAATCAATATGGCACCTCCCTCCCATATGTATAAATACAAATTAGGGATGCACCGAATCCACTATTTTGGATTCGGCCGAACCCCCTAATCCTTTGTGAAAGATTCGGCCGAATACCGAACCGAATCCGAATCCTAATTTGCATATGCAAATTAGGGGTGGGAAGTGAAAAATAATTTAACTTCCTTGTTTTGTGACGAAAAGTCACGCAATTTCCCTCCCCATCCGTAATTTGCATATGCAAATTAGGATTCAGATTCGGTTCGGCCAGGCAGAAGGATTCGACCGAATCCGAATCCCGCTGAAAAAGGCCGAACCCTGGCCGAATCCCGAACCGAATCCTGGATTCGGTGCATCCCTAATACAAATATACAGAGAAGGAATGTTCTGGGCACAAAATATGGCAGGTCTGTATGTATAACAAGCTATAAAATAGATTGAACTTTTCCCTTTATGAAACCTATTTTCTCCCTTCTGCTTCTTAAAAGCGAGTGTTAAAGCAAATGAAGTACAAGGGGAATGTAATTTAATGACTTGTGAATATTTCATGCACAACTTTCTTTCAATGAATCTTTAACTGCACTAATATATTCCTTGTTCTCGCACAGTCCCCCCCCCTCGCCCGCCCGCCTTAAATCCAACAGCTCCAGACATCAGTGTCCCAGGCGGGGAGAGCGTCTGGCAAAAGCCCAACAAACAAGACAGCAGAGAGCGCAGGGGGTTTGGGGAGCAGAGGGTCCGACGGGAGCCCCAATGTGCAATTACAGGCTGCCGTATAGAGAGCTTAGTTACACTCACTGCACATTCTCATCTGATTGTCTTCCTTACTGCCCATAGGGGGAAGCTGTCTGAGCTGATCAGTATGCGGGGGGGGGGGGGGGCTCCCTAAACATGGCGAGTCTGGAATAAAGAACACAGACATTAAATCTGCCAATCAGGGAACAGCTTATGTTTTTGGGGATTAAAAAACAGAATATTTGGAGGTTCTGTTTTGTTATTAAGGGCAGATTTATCAAAATGTGAGAATTTTTCTTTTTTTTTTAATCTTCTGCAGTGAGAAACACTGACTACAGTAGAGTCCTGCAGAGGGTCGGGTACCCGCAAAAACCTGCGTCACCTTGCGGGTAGAAGTTCTGGGTAAAGATGCGGGTTGGCGGTTCTGCAGGCCTTCTCAATAGCGATTGTTACTCCTTTTTTCTGATCGTGTCCACTTCCGATGACGTAACTTCCGGTTTACGCAGAACTTCCTGATTCTTGATGGTCAGCGGGTTTGGGTGGTGGATAAGGTACTTGCGGGTCTGGAATCGGGTCCCAGCGGGTTCGAATACAGCTTGCGGGTTCGAATACAGCTTGCGGGTTGCAGGTACGGGTTGTGTAGGGGTTCCAAAAAATGCACCTGCGCAGGACTCTAGACTACAGTGTTTTTGCCAAAAAAAACAGGGCATCCCTCAATGCCAATGATTTAAGGGACAGCCCCCCAAACCCACGTGCTCTCATAGTCCGTTCGGGTGCAGGAAGAAGGAGGGTCTTAACAAAGCAGGGGTTCATAAATATGACCTAAATATATCATTAAGGGCAGAGACACACACTCAGATTTGGGGAGATTTAGTCACCCCGCGATAAATCTTCTCTTCTTCAGGGCGACTAAATCTCCCCGAATCTGAGCATGTCTCTGCCCTTAATGATATATTTAGGTCATATTTATGAACCCGTTTCCCCTGCTTTGTTAAGACCCTCCTTCTTCCTGCACCTGAACGGACTATGAGAGCACGTGGGTTTGGGGGGCTGTCCCTTAAATCATTGGCATTGAGGGATGACCCGTTTTTTTGGCTGGGGCACCGGCAAAGACACTGTACTCATTGTTTCTTACTGCAGAAGATTAAAAAAAAAAAAAAGATAAAAATTCTCACATTTTGATAAATCTGCCCTTAATAACATCACAGAACCTCCAAATATTCCCTTTTTTTAATCCCCAAAAACAAACTGTTTCCCAAACTGCCTTGGATGGCACTTGGATCATTCATTTTCCAAAGTTGCCCCAAGTTTCCTCATGAGGCAACTTCGGGTGACTTTCAGAAAACAAAGTGCACCGGTTGCCATCCCGCAGGTGATTTACATTGTAGCCTTCAGAAGGCACTTTGGGGAGATTAGTTGCCCCGGAGAAGAGGAGATTTGTCGCTGGGTGACTAATCTCCCCGAATCTGAGCGTGTGTCTCTGCCCTAAAGGGATACTGTCATTGGAAAAAAATATTTTTTTCAAACTGCATCAGTTAATAGTGCTGCTCCAACAGATTTTTTTATATTTAATTTTAAAATCTGACATGGGGCTAGACATATTGTCAGTTTTCCAGCTGTCACCAGTCATGTGACTTGTGCTCTGATAAACTTCAGTCACTCTTTACTGCTGTACTGCAAGTTGGAGTGATATCACGTTTCCCACCCAGCAGCCAAACAACAGAAAAATGCAGGGCCAGAACTAGGGGTAGGCAGAGTAGGCACGTGCCTATGGCGCAAAGCTGGGGGGGCGCAAGGCACGCACCTCCTCTGTCTGCCCGACTCTTTGTCAATAGTAAAATCCAGGTCCCACTGCGACACATTCAGTTACATTGAGTAGGAGATGCAACTGCACACCAATATTACAACTAAATACACTTGCTGGTTCAGGAATGAAATTTTATATTGTAGAATTTGCAGTGTAAACAGTGTCATTTAGAAATAAAATAAAAAAATAAATAAATAATTAAATCTGTGCTGTGATTAAACTGTGCAGCTCTCGACCGGAGCCCCCCCTGTGCTGGGACGTTGAAACCCCTTTCTGCCCAGAAATCCACGTTCCACTTCCGCCATGAGCAATGGGATTAATTAGCGCAACGATAACGACAACATTTGGCTTCTTCCGAGGAATCAGATTAATGAAAAAACAGAAGTAAATGTTTTACTCCAGTCAACAGCCACTGGGGCGACGGCTCAGATTTACATACATTTTGGAGAAATCTAAAATATACAGGTTGTGCTTTGAGCCTTATAACCGGAATTTAAAGGGATACACGCATCCCAATTAAAATGTATTATTATTTATTAAAAATGCAGTATTGCTGCGGTTCTGTCTGTTTCTACTTCATTTCTGCCATTTTCCATCCCTATAAATGGGAAAAACTTGCCTCCGATCTGGACATTTCCTGCTAAGCCCCGCCTCTTTTATAGTCTCCAACAATTGGGAGATATTGTCCTATGTGGATAGGATGTGTCACTTGTCAATCAGTAGAATTTAGACAAATAGGAGGCGAGCAGAACTTCATGGCAAAGGCAAACTATGGGGCGCCTTGTTATCCAGAATGTGCAGGACCTGCGATTTTCCGGAAAAGCGGTCTCTCTGTAATTTGGATCTTCATACCTTAATTCCACTAGAAAATTATGTAAATATTATACATATGCAAATTAGCACTTGGAATCGGTCGGCCAGGTACGAGGATTCAGCCGAATCCTGCTAAAAAAGGCCGAATCCCTAGCCTAATCCTGGATTCAGTGCATCCCTAGTTTTGCCTCCAATAAGGATCAATTATATCTTAGTTGGGATCAAGTCCAAGCTGCCGTTTTATTATTAGAGAAAAAGGAAATAATTTCTAAAATTTGAATTATTTGATGAAAATGGAATCTACGGGAGATGGCTTTTCCATGATTCACAGCTTTCTGGATAAAGAGTTCCTGGATAATGGATCCCATACCTGTACAATTAATAATAAACCATATAGGCATGTGGTTCTACAGAGGGACCCTAATATATCTACAGTAGAACCTCCCTTATATGTTTTTAAAGGGAACCAGAAAAAAGAAAGAAACGTATTCTGCATTATATTTGTGGGACCACTTAAAAAATGATGTAAAATAAGGAAAATAAATCAAGGTTTTCACTGTGCAGTAACAAACAAGGGAAAGTTGTGCTCACCACTAATTTTTAAATCCATTAGGCGAGGGTGCAATGAGGGTGTGACCACAAAATACATATAGTCAAATACAAGAGTCCCCTGCACTCAACCCATTATCAATATATTTAAGACAGAGACATTTTGTGCTACTGCTACTGAAAAATGCCTTACCCTTTAAACAAAACAGGGATTGTTTGTCCATATATTGCAATATATTTAAGCTGTCCAACTACGTCACACTCATCCCATATCTGGCCAGTCATATATATATATATATATATTAAGAGTATCGACATACAGGTATAGGATCTATTATCCAGAATGCTCATGACCTGAGGTTTTCCGCATAAGAGATCTTTCCGTAATTTGCATCTTAATACATTGGGGGCTTTATTTATCAAAATCTGAATTTTTCTGACTATTTAAATTACAAAAACAGTCAGAGCAAACAACAATCCACGATTGGAACTTATTTATTATTAAAACAGCGCGATTTAAGTGGTTCGGGGACAAACACGGAAAAAATCAAGCGAAGATTCAAATCAGAGTATTTTTTAAAGAGTTTTTCCCGAATTTTTTGTCTTTTTTCTGAAAAACCCGAATTGTTCTGATTTTTGCCCAAAAATCTGATATAGTCAGATTTTCGGGCTAATCCCGTGCAGACCAAATAAACTTCCAAATAGGATACGGACCTCTCCCATTGACTTATATACAACCTCGGTAGGTCTGAGACGGCAGATTTTCCGATTCTGACTTTTTCCATCCTCGGGGTATAAGAAATCTTGAAAAAAAATTAGAGTTTTCTTTTTTACTACTAAAAACTCGGATGTTATCATTTTTGGCATTTGGACTTTAATAAACAACCCCCTAAATCTGCTAAAAATCTTTTAATCAAAAAATACTACCAATATAGACTTATACAGCCAAGGACGGGTCAAGTACAAGGTACAGTTTTATTATTATAGAGAAACAAGAAAGGAAATTAGAATGATTTTCTTATAATGGGATACGGTCTTTCTTTAATTCAGAGCTTTCTGGATAACGGCTTCCCAATAAAGTATCCTATACCTTGTATTTCTATTTATTATGAGACGGGACGGCATTGAGACGATACAGAAGTGTTGGCACATGAGCGATACCATTGAAAAAGGCTCCCCCTCCCCATATGTTATTGAAATGTAGCCCCCCATGGTGACGTAGGCCGCTCCTTTCTCTCACAGCGAGGCCCGATGCACCAAAATAACTCTGCCGAGTAAGGGTTACGGTAAATAGATCCTACCCAGGGACCGGTCTCTAAAGGGCTTTTGTCAGCTCACTGCTGGTACTGAACACGACTTGGAGGGCAGCCCAGGAACTACACGCATTTAATTCCGCTTAAACTACCGTCGCTCCCTTCTCTCTTTTTGTTCAAGGTGAATTAAAAAAAAAAAGGAAAAACATGAAACAAGAATAATGAAATGGGGGGAAAAGTGCTACAAATCACTGCCAGAAATCAGTGGTGTAAGTAGATATTACTGGGCCTCACAGCAAATTCTTTTTCAGGCCCCCATATGTCTAGAGGTTGTGTTTTACCAATATTTAATGAAAGTGTGTATGAATTAGGGCCTCATGGGGCCCCTATACCTCCTCCCCCCTCTATAGTTAAACCCCTGCATGGGAGGTTCCTAACATCTAGGTGCGTGGCACATACATGTGGGCAGGGTCGGACTGGGCCGGCGGGACACCGGGAAAAACCCCGGCTCTTGTGGGCCCCACAAACGTTTCTCCTTCACTTATTCAGTTACACCATGTGACCGGAGGAAGGGGACCTCTACAGATTACAGACGGGCCTCCCAATTATTTTACATAAAACAAATACATGAAATTTACCTGAAAGAAAACCGACATGGCGGCGATCAACCTTTTCTCCGTGATGGCTGTTCCGAAACTATCAAAGTCATCAGGGTTGTAGAAGTAAATCTGCATCTGTGGAGGAACCAAAAAAAGAACAGAATTTCAGTTGTTTTTCTGAGCCCGGCTCATGGTTTTAACCACTGCACCTTCTGAAGGTTAAACTGCTTGTGCCGCACTGCACCGAGCTGGCTTCCAGAGATCAGTGTTGTGCCATACGGATCAATCATCTTTACTACCAGATTACTGACCCCCAAAACACAGAAGGTCTACACAGAATGTGTTCGGGTGTCAATGGGCATCTCCGGTGTTGACGATGGAAGTGGTCTGCACTGGACAATCCAATTCCAAGCCAATTTGGAGAAACCGCACACCTCACAAACCTGAGCAGAGCTTCCTGGTGCTCGGTGGTAGGGGATGACTTGGGGCAGCTGGGAAATTGAGAATATGTCTAGCCCAATCAGATTTCAAAATTGAATATAAAAAAATCTGTTTGCTCTTTTGAGAAATGGATTTCAGTGCAGAATTCTGCTGGAGCAGCACTATTAACTGATTCATTTTGGAAAAAAAAAAATGTTTTTCCCATGACAGCATCTCTTTAATGTTCACAAGAATTAGAACGTTAGTAGACGTAAGGCATGAAGATCCAAATTATTGAAAGATCCGTTATCCAAATGCTCGCGACCTGGAGTTTGCTGGATAACAGGTCCTATACCTGTTTATAAAATAATACCTTGGCCTTTTAAATGAAGGGAATATAAATGTAATAGTTTTCCTAAATAAAACGTTCCGGTTGTTTATTTGGTTATTTGAGCAAAACTGAAATCATGATGGAAAGATCCCAAAGCAGCAATTTCTGAATTTTACAATGGAGAAGGAATTCGCAGTAAAGATCACAAAGCTCTGGAAACAGAGACCTGACAATGCACAGAAAGCAGAAAGTGAGAAATGCAAAGAGTGAAGCAGAAGAAAGTGGAGAAATAATATGGTGGTGCCTCTAGTTCTAGCGGCCCAATCCTCTTTTTCTGAAACGTTGCTGTTTCCTTTATTTTGACTCTAACACACATATTCACCATTTAAAAGGAGAACTAAAGCTTAACTAAAGAAGTAGCTAGAAATGTTGTACATGATGTTTTGTGCTTCTATACCAGCCCAAGGCAACCACAGCCCTTTAGCAGTAAAGATCTGTGTCTCCAAAGATGCCCCAGTAGCTCCCCATCTTCTTTTCTGCTGATTCACTGCACATGCTCTGTGCTGCTGTCACTTACTGAGCTTAGGGAGCCACTCACAATATACAGTACACATAGAATAGAAATGTCACAATATAAGGCTGATTAGTAATTAATACACATAATTACTACATGGCAGCACAGGAACCAGTGCAATTAGCATCAGAATTTAATAATCAGCAAACCTGTAGCATCAGCTTATATTACAGCCAGGGAAGCTCATTTTCTGCTGGATAATTAGTGACGACCCCTAAGCTGAGCTTCTGAACAGCTGCTCAAGGAGTCCCTATACAAGTGTCACCTAAAGGAAACATAGGACAGGGAAGCTTGGTTACCTCTATTTTACCCTAATTAGAGTGGGGGTCATAACATTCCCCATGTGCCAGTTTGTCCCCAATGGAATTAGTCTCCATCTCCCTTCAGGACAAGCACAGTCTCTAGGATTTCTCCCCTTTACTATAAAATCAATGAGCAAGCGGCAGCCCATACAGCTCTTTACAGCAAAGCCAACATTTCACCCTGACATCTCCACGACAAATTCATTTTACGCTTCGTGGACCTGTCTCAACAACAGCGCCATCAAAATAATAATAATAATAATAATAATAATAACAACAGCCACCAGTAGTCCCTTAATATGAAAATCTACATAAAAGGTGTAAGGGCTTCACATTTTCACTCACCGGCTCCTTCCCAAAGCAGCGACTATACATTGGGGTTAATGTTGCGCCCATAGAGGCACCTTCTCGCTCTGCAAATTGGAGGTAAATCCTGTCTATTGGGTTTATTTATTGTTTACACGATTTCACGAAATTTAATATAAGCTTCTTCATACTAAAACAAGAGATTTTCTAAATACAATCAATTAAATATTCTGCATTGTTTCTGAAATAATCAAGTTTATGTTCACTATTCCTCTCTCAGCATCTGTTTCTCTTCATTCTCTCTTCATGCAGCAGTTGGGTGTCAGATATTCATTGACAGTTACATCCAATATATCTTATAGGGGGGCTCCTTTTATCTAGAAAATATATTAGAGCTCACTCTATTAAAATCACAGACATCATGTCTCTCTACATGCAGAATTTGTGCAAAAGGCAGTTATTTTGTTAGATTTTGTTTGTACTGGAATCAGTTATTTGAGTGAGCTCTAATACGTCTGCTAGGAAAGGAAGCCCCCCTATAAGATATATTGGATCTGTCAGTGAATATCTGACACCCAACTCCTGCATGTAGAGAGACATGATGTCTGTTGAGTTTAATAGAGTGAGCTCTAATACATTTTCTATGTAAAAGAAGCCCCCCTATAAGATATATTGGATGTAACTGTCAATGAATATCTGACACCCAACTGCTGAATGAAGAGAGAATGAAGAGAAACAGATGCTGAGAGAAGAATAGTGAAGATAAACTTGATTATTTCAGAAATAATGCAGAATATTTCATTGATTGTATTTAGAATGTTTCTTGCTCCAGTATGAGGAAGCTTATATTACATTTTCATTTTCACGAAAGTTCCTCAATAAAGTAGAATTCAACCCTCCATTATAATATAACCCACAACCCCCTAAACTACATAGTCCCCCCTCCCTGCTCCCGCCCGCATATAACTCCAGTAATTGCCCCAAATCCTGTAATTACCCCTCGTTGCAGAGTAAGCGCAGCGGAGCTCACGGGCGCCATCTTCTCTCCGGGTCTTCTTCCTTCCCTTTGGCTATTTCCATCACTTTCAGACTCATGCGCAGTTGTCTGGATCCGGAAGATTGTTTCAACTGCACATGGGCTGATACGGGGCTTACTTTCCGAAGATTACCGAAACAGAAGAAGATGGAGCCCGTGAGCTCCACTGCGCTCACTCTGCAACGAGGGGTAATCACAAGATATGGGGCAATTACTGGCGTTATCAACTGTGCGGGCGGGAGCAGGGGACTATGTAAAGTAGGTGGTAGTGGGTTTTATTATATGGGGGGGTTTAGTTCTCCTTTAATGCATGAAGATCCAAATTACAGAAAGATCTTTTATCCAGGAAAACCCCAGGTACCGAGCATTCTGGATAACAGGTCCCATACCTGCATATATATCACTGCAGCTGAATGATTCCAGCTCAAGGTATTTTATTTAGCCCTTTATAGACTCATTCATTTCACTATTCCTTCTTGGTCCCGAGAAATTTCGGCAAAGAAATGCAAAGTCACGCGTTTCTTCACCGAAATCTGCCGAGTCAGACACAAGGCTTCCAGACATGAACAGACAAGAAGATTCAGCTAGAGGTTGGTGGCTGAATTCAGCCTGTGAATTTCGGCAGTCAGTTTTCTGCCCTGTTTAAAGGAGAAGGAAAGGCTAAAACTAAATAAGCTTTATCAGAAAGGTCTATATAAATACACCAGTAAACGCTCAAAGTAATGCTGCTCTGAGTCCTCTGTCATAAGAAACACCACATTTCTTTCCTTCTATTGTGTACTCATGGGCTTCTGTATCAGACTTCCTGTTTTCAGCTTAAACCTCCAGGGCTAGGGCTTGAGCATGCTCAGTTTGCTCCTCCACTCCCTGCTGTAATCTGAGCCCATGAGCTATGAGTGAGCAGGGAGAGACTCAGGCAGGAAGTGATGTCAGACCAAGCTAATATGGCAGCTGCTATCCTAAACAAACAGAGATTCTAGAGCCGTTTACTCAGGTATGGTAAAACATTCTACAGAATGAATATAGTGTTATAGCTTGCACTAATGTGACTATCTATTGGCAGTAAACTGCTTTGGTAGCTTTCCTTCTCCTTTAATCCTAACTTAAAGCTGGGAAGACTCTGTTCATCCAATGTCACGAACAAAGGGTGGATGGGATCTCTTTCCAAAAATATGATTAGGAATTGCTGAGAGTAAAAAAGATACAGACACTGCTGTCAATAGCAATTACATTTACACTTAACGGAGACCAGTGAGAACGAGGAATGAATCGATATTGGAAAGTTGCTGAGAATTCCATTTTCTTTCATTATGCAAAAAAGCAAGTTTGTGGGTCGAGTTCACCTTTAATGACTATAAATCCTTGTTTATATCATGCAAATAGGATCTGCACAATTGGTTTCAGCTAAATCCTGCAAAAAGTGCAAAAAGTTGGCCAAACTATCTGTCCAGTCAACCTAAAAGTTGTTTAAAGGGTAAGACATTTTTCAGTAGCAGTAGCAAAAAATGTCTCTGTCTTAAATATATTGATAATGGGTTGAGTGCAGAGGAATCTTGTATTTGACTATATGTATTTTGTGGTCACAGCCTCATTGCACCCCCGACTAATGGTTTTAAAAATTAGTGGTGAGCACAACTTTCCCTTGTTTGTTATAGTTATACAGGAGCAGTGACCAGCTCCATGTTGTAGCTCCCACCCTTCCCAGCTATAGTCAGGTGATCCCACTGGTGTCTAATAAAAGGGCAGCCAAGTTTGGGAGTTTTACTTTGAAAGCAGCAAGTAAGTTGCAGGTAAAACTTGGTCCCTTTGTAAAATGTATAATGAAGCAATTGAATTCTTAATGAATCAGATGAAAATTGAGCGTAGGACTGGCCAGATATGGGATGACTTTGACGTAGTTGTTCAGCTTAAATATATTGCAATATATGGACAAACAATCCCTGTGTTGTTTAAAGGGTAAGGCATTTTTCAGTAGCAGTAGCACAAAATGTCTCTGTCTTAAATATATTGATAATGGGTTGAGTGCAGAGGAATCTTGTATTAACCTAAAAGTAACTGCCAGTCTAAAAATCAATATTACTACTGCTGCTACTACTACAGGTATTGGACCAGTTTTCCAGAAAGCTTGGGATCTTTCCGTAATTTGGATCTGCATACCTTAAGTCTACTAGAAAATCATATAAACATGAAAAAAACCCAATAGGCTGGTTCTGCTTCCAATAAGGATTAATTATATCTTAGTTGGGATCAAGTACAAGCTACTGTTTTATTATTACACAGAAAAAGGAAATCATTTTTAAAATTCTGGATTGTTATGGAGTCTATGGGAGAAGGCCTCTTTGGAATTCGGAGCTTTCTGGATAACAGATCCCATACCTGTACTACTATTTGAACACTCTAATTAAAGTTCAGCTTTTGCATTGTAGGGAAACAATTGAATTGGTGCAGCCATAATTATTACCAGCAACTGGATTCCATTATAAGGGCAATGGTTGTGGTGTGCACGTTTTTTATTGTGAGTGGGTGCTGCCATACATCTTCAACTGAAGCGGATTTCCAAGACTACATTTGTTACAGGACACCTAGTGGCTACAAGTAGACAGTGCGCGCAGTGTGACCTGATTAAAAAAAATATTGATCTGAAAAGTATGTTCTATTTACTCTAGACATTAAAGGGTGATTCACCTTTTAAGTTAACATTTACTTATAGAATGGCCAGTTCTAAGCAACTTTTCAATTGGTCTTAATTTATTTTTTATAGTTTTTTAATTATTTGCCTTCTTCTACCGACTCTTTCCGGCACTGTCACTGACCCCATCTAAAAAACAAATGCTCTGTAAGGAAATGTGTTGTTATTGCTACTTTTTCTTAATCATCTTTCTATTCAGGCCTCGCCTATTCATATTCCAGTCTCTTATTCAAATCAATGCAGGGTTGCTAGGGGAATTTGGACCCTAGCAACCAGATGGCTGAAATTGCAAACTGGAGAGCTGCTGAATAAAAAGCTAAATAACTCAAAAACCACAAATAATAAAAAATGAAAACCAATTGCAAATTGTCTCAGAATATCACTCTCTACATCAGGGGTCCTGTACCTTTTTTGACCGGGGGTGGGGGTCCGGAGGTCGGAAGGGGTCTGCGTCCTATTCTGAGGCGCCGCGTTAATTGTCCTCTAGGATCGGCAGCCCAGTTCAAGACTGGGCTGAGGCTCGGGACCCCTGCTCTACATCATACTAGAAGTTAACTCAAAGGTGAACAATTCCTTTAAATAAGGACACGTTTATTTATGACTAGTGATGGACGAATTTGTCCTGTTTCGATTCGCTGAAAAATGTGTGAATTTCCCAGTGTAATGTCCAAAGCATTTGCGTAACGTGAATTTTGACACCGGCGTCAGTTCAGACGCTTGCGTCCATTTAAAGTCAATAAACATCCAAATAAGGTTGACGCGCAGCTGTTTTAACGCAATCGTCTTCTCCGACGCACGTCCAACCTTTTTCGACGCCGTTGAATCTTCACTGCAATTTTGGCGATTTATTCGGACATTCGCAAAACAAATTCGCGTTTTGCCAGATTGATTCGCCCATCACTATTTATGACTTATGACCCACCAATCCAGTCTCAGATCACTTATATGAATGCAGTCAGAGATATATTTACCCTTAAGTCTATCCTTCCCATTTATTATCCAAGTACCCTTCCTGCTACTGTTCCCTCCACGCGGCCTTCTCCTGATATGGGGATGAAAAGCCAATTATAGAGAAGCCTGTTGGTTGAAACATGGGAATATTAAGTGTGTTTGTCAGGGGCACAATTACAGGGGAACGGAGAGAAGTGGAGAGACCAGGAAAGATATAGAACTTTGCAAATTGGTTTTGTTCAAAGGGTAACAGCCGTGTTATTTGCCATGAAATGAAGTCTGGAAAATCATTTTGGGACAAAGGGTAATATAAATGTAATAGAATTTCCCCAGACAACACGCCCTGTAAACACAAGCACTAGAAATCATTTCGCACCAACGGCAGAAAAACACGACATCCCCCCGCCCCCCCCCCCGCTTTGTCCATAATCGGCCCCCGGCGTGATGATTATTTTGCTTAATGCAGGTAACAGGCTCCTCCAGCGCTTCAAATTGATCCGATTTCTATTTAAAGATCGAAATTCATTTTTTATCCGAAACTCGCCAATAAAGGCAACAATAAAACATCTCAAAATGTTATTTCTTACCGCATTTTTAAAGGGGCAGTAACGTCAGAAAGCCAAATACACGGCATGAGTTTATTATTCATAATCGGCGCTTTCCAAAATTTCTCGGAATTATAATTTTTTTTATACTTAAAAATATCTTTATGTTCATTTAGCAAGGCTCAACAGCAATCAGGAGCAATAGGTTTCAATGAAATGAATCACTTTATGGCATTACTACTAGACCTGGAAAAACGTTGCACCCTTTATTACAGTAGCTCTTATATTTCCGGGTTTCATTTTATTTAATTTAATAAATTAATATATAGGGTGGTCCATCACTAAACAACACACAGTCCCAATGGGGGCCACAAAGCCCTTTAATGTTCATTGTTCTCTTTGGATTTGTCTATTCGAAATATGGTGAAGCTACTGGATAATGATGTCCCTCATGACGGAAGTAACCTAAGCAGTCTTTAGTTTCCCTTTTGTCTCTCATTGTCATTGGCTTCTGCTTTAATTCTTATTGCCTTAAAATAATATATACCCCTGCCTTAAAGTAATATATACTCAAGGTTTCTGAGCATCTTTCTCTGGTGGGATCTGAACTTTGACCTAGCTGCGTATTGGCTGTCTTTCATACCACTACTCTAGAGAGGCCATGTCCAGGTTCTCATTCCACTTGTATGAAGCTCTGTTCCTTCCTGGTTTTCTGCAGCTGTGCTTGTATTGGCGACACCAGCCCAATTGCTAGAGGATGCTCTGGAGGCCAACTGTACTAGAGGGATCAGCTTAGAGGTTAGAGGATGCTCTGGAGGCCAACTGTACTAGAGGAATCAGCCAAAAGGTTAGAGGATGCTCTGGAGGCCAACTGTACTAGAGGGATTAGCCTTAAGGTTTGAGGATGCTCTGGAGGCCAACTGTATTAGAGGGATCAGCCTAGAGGTTAGAGGATGCTCTGGAGGCCAACTGTACTAGAGGGATTAGCCTTGAGGTTAGAGGATGCTCTGGAGGCCAACTGTATTAGAGGGATCAGCCTAGAGGTTAGAGGATGCTCTGGAGGCCAAATATATTGGAAGGGATCAGCCTAGAGGTTAGAGGGTGATCAGAATGTTGCTATGGAGGCCAACTATATTAGAGGAATTTGCCTAGAGGTTTGAGGATGCTCTGTAGGCCAACTATATTAGAGGGATCAGCCTAGAAGTGAGAGGATGCTCTGGAGGCCAACTGCATTAGAGGGATCAGCCTAAAGTTTAGAAGATGCTCTGGAGGCCAACTGTACTAGAGGGATCAGCCAAAAGGTTAGAGGATACCCTGAAGGTCAACAATACTGGATGGATCAAATTAAAGCTCAAAATCAGTAGGTACAGTTAGAAGACCTTGTTGGGTTCAAATACCCGAGGCAGCCTCAGGGTAAGTTTAAGTCAAAATGTTAAATGTTCTGCAGTCAACCGTCATCAAATATGTCACATCACCACAAGTAATAAGTGTTCTAAGGGGTCATCAACAGCATATGGATTAACAGATTAGCTTCATGACCCCCTCGCTCAAGGAATTTAAGGACTGCACTGTACTTTGACCCCCACCCCCCTATATCAACCAAAATGCTTTGGCTTTAGGAACTTTGCTGTTGCAATTGGTCTGCATTTTAACTGCAACTGATCAGAGCAAACAAGCTGTTACAAAGAAGGACCACCATTATCGTAAAAGCAACAATTTAAGAATTTTTCCAAATTATCCATTGAAAAAAAAATAAGTGTTTTTAAAATGAAGACACTGGATGCAAAAAAAAAATTATACCAAAGAAAGTTTCACGTGTTGAATATAACATGAAAGAGCTCTGCTCCGATCCAAGGCACATAGGTGCAAGTCAGATGTCACCGTTTCTTCTCCGGAGAGGAGAACACAGAGCCAGGAGCAGAGAGAACTGAGATACACCATGAAAGAAACAGGTTCGGCACAAGGGGACTTTTTAATTAGCCGCTAATATTCAAAAGAAACAAAGATCAAAACATGAAAGGGACGTCTTTACTGAGAAAATAAATCCCCCCACCAACAGCTCTTCCCACGTAAAAATACTACAGGCTTCACTTACAAATAAATACACAAAATATGAAAGAATAATACAGATGAGAATCCCACAGGCCAGAAACAGCAGCCACACAATGTCCACAAAGCTCCTAAGAATTGTTGAAGGTTTCAATGGACACATAAATGTATTTTCGTACAGTATGAGGGTATAGCTTATTGTGTGCCCAGAACATTCCTTCTCTGTATATTTGTATTTATACATATGGGAGGAGGTGTCATATTGATTCCCTTAGACAGTACAGTATGAGGGTATAGCTTGTGTGCCCAGAACATTCCTTCTCTGTATATTTGTATTTATACATATGGGAGGAGGCGCCATATTGATTCCCTTAGACAGTACAGTATGAGTGTATAGCTTATTGTGTGCCCAGAACATTCCTTCTCTGTATATTTGTATTTATACATATGGGAGGAGGAGGTGCCATATTGATTCCCTTAGACAGTACAGTATGAGGGTATAGCTTATTGTGTGCCCAGAACATTCCTTCTCTGTATATTTGTATTTATACATATGGGAGGAGGAGGTGTCATATTGATTCCCTTAGACAGTACAGTATGAGGGTATAGCTTGTGTGCCCAGAACATTCCTTCTCTGTATATTTGTATTTATACATATGGGAGGAGGCGCCATATTGATTCCCTTAGACAGTACAGTATGAGGGTATAGCTTATTGTGTGCCCAGAACATTCCTTCTCTGTATATTTGTATTTATACATATGGGTAGGAGCTGCCATACGGTTTCCATCAGTGAAGGCAAGCAGCAGAATACACACAGTGCAGAGGAACAGCTAGAGCCACATCATTCTCTGTCTATTTAGAAGAAACTTAATAAAAGATAAAGCGGAGTGATAAATTAGGTATATTTTCCCATTTTAAATATTGATGCACTTCAAGGGCAAGAAGTGGTTTCTAATAAACACTATTGAAAATAAACACAGGGGCCATAGATCAGTCACATGAATGGATTTTCACCTGTGCACGGGCAATATTTTACTCAACTTGTAACAATTAAAGAGACAGACAACAACTATTATGGGAAGCCAGTTCTGATACCAGGGTTTATTCTCTTGATAAAGGACACTGGGAAACGCTTTAGCAGAGGATTTATTATCTAGAATAAACATTATTCAGGTATTGGAATGGCTTCTTCCTCGAACATAAATCCTATTTTATTCATATACGGACTGAAACAGAGATTTCTAGATCACTTAGAAGACCTAAAACATGAGCTTCCAAATCCGACCAAGGGGTTTGATATTTCCCTGTTATCCCCCCCTTCCCGGGATGATCCAGATTAACTCATTTGTAACACACAGAGAGCGTGTGGCCGCTCGGCTGAAAATTGGCGTAAAATGAGGATTTCACGTAAGGGAGCTGCCAACTGCTAATGGAAATGTGACGGCTCGCCAAGGTCGGGGGCGAAAGGTTTTATAAATAAATAGATGTTTGGCTTTATGCGCAGGTTCAGCACGAACCCAGTGTCAGGCGTCTTTCATTATTGTTTTACTTCTATGGCCGTCAGAACGAGAGGTTCCGCCGAATGACAAATCAATTAGGGAATGTTCCATATAAACTATATGCCGGGGAGGTACACGCTGGCAATGGAGCATTGGTTATGGCAGACAAACAGCTTTGTACAAAAGTAAATAGTGGCTGTGATTGGAGAGCACACTCTTCTTTCTTTGGTTCAAGAGCTCACACTCTAACAATATAAAGGCACATACCCACTGGAATGTTTTCCCCACTATATTTGATGGGTGCTTGAGATACAGAGTTGGGTGCACTTAAACCATTTTAATCTTCCTAATTGGACCCCTGAGTGTTTATATCGGAGGTTTAGCAGAGTTGCATCCAACTGCATGAGTAATAGTGATGTGTGGATCAGGGAAAACTCAACCTGCAAAACCTGAACCCCGAAAATGTTGCCACTGTAGGACCTGTGCCCGCAGCGTCTCAACCCTTACTCTACTTGGGTCTCTGGTTTCAAGATAGGGAATCTTGGGGAGCAGCAGAGGACTTTACTTCTACAGTCTGACCCACATTCAACTCTTACCCACTATGGTTGGACAAGTTTCAAGAAAATGTATGACCTGAACCTGGATCTCTTTTCAAGGAGGGGAGGGGCTTGCCACTGATATCACCAAAAAGGAAGGTTCACCGGAAAATAACAATGGCTGGAGGTGGCAGGGTCTGGAAGTCCCACAGATGGACCTGCCACCAACCTAAATCTGGAGCAGAAACCCTCATTTATGCCTTAAATCCAGATGACCCATTGGTCCCGGAGTTATGGAATACAAATACACCTGCACATCACTATTAGGCTGCACTTTTAGCATAGACACTGAACGATGCATGTGATATTAGTAAAAAAAACAGGTACACATTTTATGGGGGAGGACTCCGTAACAGTTGCTGATTCTAAAAGACTTATTAATAGAAGGCTAACGTCTGGGGTCTTACAAGGCAACAAAAGAACTAGAGGCCTCCACTTTAGACTAGAGGAACAGAGACTTTATCTGAATTAGTGTAGGTGGTTCTTCACGGTGAGGACAGTGAGGTTGGGGAATGTCCTGCCAAAATTCCATTAATTCCATTAAGAGGGGATTGGATGATTTATTGGACAAGCATAATAACCAAGGTTATTATGATCTTAAGATCTACAGTTAGTTAAAGGGATACCGTCATGGGAAAAATGCTTTTTTTTTTCCCAAAACTTATCTGTTAATAGTGCTTCTCCAGCAGAATTCTGCACTAAAAACTGTTTCTCAAAAGAGCAAACAGATTTTTTTTAGATTTAATTTTGAAATCTGACATGGGGCTAGACAGTCAGTTTCCCAGCTGCCCACAGTCATGTGACTTGTGCTCTGATAATCTTCAGTCTCTCTTTACTGCTGTACTGCAAGTTGGAGTGATATCACCCCGTCCCTTTCCCCCCAGCAGCCTAACAACTGAACAATGGGAAGGTAACCAGATAGCAGCTCCCTAACACAAGATAACAGCTGCCTGGTAGATCTAACAACAGCACTCAATAGTAAAATCCCATGTCCCACTGAGACACATTCAGTTACATTGAGTAGGAGAAACAACAGCCTGCCAGAAAGTAGTTCCATCCTAAAGTGCTGGCTCTTTCTGAAATCACATGACCAGGCAAAATGACCTGAGATGCACCTACACACCAATATTACAACTTAAAAAACACACCTGCTGGTACAGGAATGACATTTTATTTGGTATAGTCAATTATTTGAAGTGAAAACAGTGTCATTTAGAAATAAAAAAAATACATCATAAAAATCATGACAGAATCCCTTTAAGAATAATAGTTTTATGTAAAATAGTTTAATATATAGTATAGTTATATATATTTATCTATCTATCTATACCACCACCCGCCGGAGCCTGAATTCCGGGTCTCTTTTATAGACCCACCCCACTGATGATGTCACAAAAGGGGCAGGGCGAGAGGTGCGCGTCCATAAAAACTCAACCCGGAAGTCGGAATTTGGACGTCAAGGGCGGGGAGAGCTCAACCCGCACCCACCCCGGAAAAGAGCGTGCGAGGTTGGGTTTCAGGTCGGCCTGCACATCACTACTAGTGATGGGCGAATTTGGGCCGGTTCGCTTAGATGAAAAATTCATGAATTTCCTGTGACATTCGCGAAACTGTGAAACTGTGCCGGCGTCTCGTTTTTTACCCAGCGTCTGTTTTTTTGGACGCCGGCGTCCGTTTTTGGCACATTTTCGTGCCGGTTTTGCGAATCGCGGGAATTCGCAGCAAATTCGCACCTGGAGAATATATTCACCCATCACTAATCACTACTATGTAACAATACCCACCACTGCTCATGACAAATACATTTTTTTTCGGGGGGGGCCTCCATCAGCTTTCAGTACCTGCCATCCCCCTTGTTCTACTCCACTGCTGATCAAGTTCAACTCCTCTCATCAATACTATAAGCTGTAAGCAATCGCAGTTCCCGCATTCTCATATGTACAACACAAGGGAACACAGGAGGGATATAAATTCCCTTCTATCAACAGAAACAATAACAGCTGCAGAGCCATAAAACTTCTAATTTCTGACACCGGAATTCGAAAATGACATAGTTTTGATTTGCTGATTCCAGAAGACACTAATTCTCTTTTTAACTTACAGACTGCGGTTACTCGTGATAATAGATCTTCCAGTTTGGCAAGGAACACTTTCATGAACAATCTAAAATAAATGAGCCATCAATCTCAATTTTATGTATGTAAAAGCCATTTAGAGATATGGTGTGTTCTTGTAAACTTTATGTATTTAAAATCCCTTATGGTTGCTATAGAACACTGTAAAATAAGGGGATTTACGGCGGCGAGGCTGTCAGGAATGGTCTTGCCGACTCGGTTGCAACGCGGATAATCTCAATTTATTATTTTCAAATTAACTCCGATCCTTCGATACGCCCTTATTATTTGGCATTTATGGAAAAGTGCGTCTGAGAGTCATTGATTAATGTGATAGATGAGAATATGACAGGTATTATGGAACATGAGAGACCCCAGAGGGCTACAGGCTATGTGATTTAAAATTATTCAAGACTCGATTAAGAGAAGGAGATACATTTGTTTCATTGGGACTAAAACTTTTAATGTATTGGAGAAGTCAATGTAGTGTTGGACTGGTGGGTCCAGGGCCCACCAGGGCTGCCACTTCTGGGGCCCGCACACGCCCCTGTACCCCCTGTCCCAGCTGCTACCCCCAGGCTCCCTGCCTCAGCCACAAACCCCCTCTGCCCCTCACCCACTTCTCGTATCCAAGGTTAGGGGGCAGTGCACAAGATTTCTGGAGAGGAGTGGGACTGGGTCAGTGGGGCTAAAAAGGGTCAGTGGGGCTTAAAAGGGCCAGCCACTTACTATGCTCCTCAATTGACCTGTTCCTCAACTCTTCTCTCATTACCTCCTAACATGCTCACATTAAAGACTTTGCAAGGGCTGCACCCCTCTTCTGGAATTCCCTACCAGTCTGTCCGACATTCTACCAACCTTTCTGCTTTCAAAAGATCTCTTAAAAAACACTTATTTGGAGAAGCATATTTTTGAATTCCAGCCTTGGAAGAATGTTTTAATTGCATACAAACTAAGTATAGTGCCAAGTAGAGCCTCTTGTAGGCGGTCAGTCCACATAGGGACTACCAAATAGCCAATCACAGTCCTTATTTGGCACCCCAAGGGACTTTTTCATGCTTGTGTTGCTCCCCAACTCTTTTTACATTTGAATGTGGCTCACGAGTGAAAAAGGTTGGGGAGCCCTGGATTAGATCAACCTGAAACTGACCAAAACCATTAGAACATTCACAGAGCTAAACCAACCTCTAGTCAAGCAGAGGATTAGAACCTTGGCAAGGCTGGAATCAGGCAGTGATGAATAAGGGCATCTGAATATTTGCAGCGCCAACTACCAACTCGATGAGCTCCAAGCTTATTTTTACTAGACAGATGAACATTCATTCACCTATGAAGCTTCCGAATCATGTATCCAATTGGAGTGCGGTGCTTTTTGAGCGGACAGCATCCTTTGTGAAGGACAAGGAGCCAACCTGCTCATTACTCTTGTAGGAACATTAAGCGACATTAGTTGGTCCCAACACTCATGGAAGACCTTATGACATAATTCTACTCCTTTGTTTGTTCAGTTACAAAACTTTATTTTCCCATGCTTATAAATGGGATAAGAGGCCATTATATGTTTACGAAAGAGAAATATGGACACACCGAGTGTGATATCACCGACTAAGCTGATGAAAGGTTTCTGGGAAACAATCGGCGTGTCAATTGAAAAGACACAATTGTTAGAAAAAAAAAACCTAACTGTATTTTTTTTTCATTGTAACCTATTTCAGATACAACTTTATAGACTTTCCAATATATCCTCTGGAATAAATATGAGCAGAGACATGGCAGTTGTCATCCATATAAATGGAATATACAAAGAAGAAATATTTTCCTTACGTTGGGGCAAATGTATTCATGATCGCTATGGAAGAATAACAATCTATAGTGATCAGTAAACCTAATTTTGATTCAGAAAATAGTGACCCGATTTAAACTGAATCAACCAAAAGCACAGCCACACTTCCAGGATCTGAAATCTGAATCCTTTTGAAATTTGGAAAAGAATAATATAGATTTTTTTTGGTTATTGGTTCTTACGCTTATTAAGCAAAATTCAGAGCTGTTCATTTTTGAGTTCTTTTTTAATTCAAATAAACTTTAAAACTCCCTAAACTCGCTAAAAACTTGAATATAAAAAAAACCTGAAGAAACGTCTGTAAACGAAAGTTTACATTTTCTCTAGGATGACTCCCATTGAGTTTTACATGAACTTGGCAGCTTTTTAAATTTGAGTCCTTTGTGCTTAATAAATCTATACAATTGTAGTTTTTGAATTTTTATTTTGGGAATTTTAGCTAAAAAAAAAACCTCAAATTGAGATAAAAATTTTAACTCAAACTTTGATGAATCGGCTCCATAGTGTACTAGTAAACTCAACTTAAACAAAGGGTCTGTTTTCCCTTAAATGGAATTCACAGCCAGCACTTGATCTGGCATGTAAGCAGTTAAACACACATGACAGCCCAAAGCCCATGGTTCTACTCAAGTTGATAGGCTGCAATTTACTCCCAAAATCAATAGACTGTGTTAAAACCAGACAGAACAATCTATTCTGTAACCTGCAGCTATGTACTTACTGCTTGTAGATGTCTGATCCAACCTGCCTTCCCTTAGACTTTAACATAATACCTGGACACCGTCTCCAAGTCACTTCATTTATATAAATCAAATTGCAGCAATCTCTCGCAACCCTCGAAAAAACAGAAGGCGAGTGACGAGGTTTTATAAGAAAAAATTAAGCCGTTTTTCAAAGTGACTTGTTCCTTTCAGCAAAGTCAATAGGTAGGAAACCAATTAATAAGTAATGCAGTTTGTAAGTCAAATGGTGCCGGTGGAACAGCGAGATATTCGCCGCCGTCTTTACAATCAACGGAAATCATTAATATATTATTACATGGCCTTTTAATTATGGACGAAATGCAACACTTCAGAATTCTCTTGTAGTAAGACTATCAGGCGCTCCCAGCAAAAATACGGGCAAGGTCTCAAGACTTCTTACATTGGCCTGCTTCCCAGATGAGTAAAGGACAAAGAAAATGTGGCCTCCTTATCAGTGAGAGGGCTGCTGCCTCCAAAGGGGGGCAGTGGATTAAGCCAGAAGTGAAGAAAGGAGAATATCATGAAAATAAAAATGTAATATTAGCATTTTCTCATAGAAACTTGTGTTTGTGCTCCATTTACCTAGGCCAGGGGTCCCCAACCTTGTTTACACGTGAGCCACATTGAGATGCTAAAAGAGTCAGGGAGAAATGTAGGCATGAAAAATGTTCCTGGGTGGTGCAAAATAAGAGCTGTGATTGGCCATTTGGTAGACTCTATGTCGACTGACAGGAGACTCTGTTTGGCAGTACACCTGGTTTTTATACAAACAAAACTTGCCCTCAAGCCAGGAATCCAAAAACAAGCACCTGCTTTGAGGCCACTGGGAGCAACATCCAAAGGGTTGGTGAGAAACAGGTTACTTGCAAGCAACGGGTTGGGGATCATTGGCCTAGATAAAAGTGTGCTCAGTGGCGTGTGCTCCCCCCTTGATAACGGATCCATGAAAAGATCAAAGTAACTAAAAAAAGGGTTGGCCCATCATGTGTTTTGATCCGCCAGGAGGCAGGCAATTTTCTGGGCAACTTTGGACATTAACTAGAATTTTACAAAGTATCATAGTTTTAAGATGTTATGCTGTGTTAGCAATTGAAGAAATGCAGAACATGTACAGAGTAGGGTTGCACCGAATCCAGGATTCGGTTTGGGATTCGGGCAGGATTCGGCCTTTTTCAGCAGGATTCGGATTCGGCCGAATCCTCCTGCCCAGCCGAACCGAATCTGAATCCTAATTTGCATATGCAAATTAGGGGCGGGAGGGAAATTGCATGACTTTTTGTCAGAAAACAAGGAAGTAAAAAATGTTTTCCCCTTCACACCCCCAATTTGCATATGCAAATTAGGGTTCGGATTCGGTTTGGTATTCGGCCGAATCTTTCACGAAGGATTCGGGGGTTCGGCCGAATCCAAAAAAGTGGATTCGGTGCATCCCTAGTACAGAGATGCCAATACTATCCAAAGGACTCTCATTTTGTCCAGAAAGGCCCATTGATAAAATCAGACTGTGTAGTGACATGGAAGAATTTTTTTAGAAAACTTCAAGACAAAACTTAAAGAATTCTTCCACGATAAAGGGGACTGTGACATGCAATAACCAACTCCCAACCTCTCCACTAAAAAATCAACATGGACACCAAGAGCAGGAAATAACCCCACACTAGATCATTTCCGCCACAAAGTCACAACTAAAATCCTACATAAACAACAGAAACAGAAGGTGAACATTTCTAAAATAATGAAAATAACATTATTATAAAACCAGCAGACAAGGGGGTGCAGTAGTCAGCATGAACTCGCTGGACTACACACAGGAATCCCATAAACAGCTGTCCAATGACATGCACTACTGCAAGTTGCAGGAGAATCCTACGGATATCCATAAAAAAGAACTAAGGAAGACCGTGAAAGACTTACCTTTGGACATCAGAGACCATCTAAACACGCTAATCCCAGAGAATCCAAAATTAGGCGGCTTCTACATGCTTCCTAAAATCCACAAAGAGGGAAACCCAGGAAAAACCAAACTGTACAATTTCTGCACAGAACATTGTGTAATTATCAAAACCAAGGAATGAGTAGTATTGATCATTCTAATGCATTACGGCCCAGCTGTGACACCATTGCCTATTTACTCCATCAAGTATTTGCAATCAGTCAATGTAGATTTACTTGCTTTGCATGATGGACTGATGTGGAGACATCACAAAGAAGCAGCAGCTCTTTCATTTAAAGGGATACTATCTTGGGAAAAACATTTTTTTCACAATGAATCAGTTAATAGAGCTGCTCCAGCAGAATTCTGCACTGAAATCCATTTCTCAAAAGAGCAAACAGATTTTTTTATATTCAATTTTGAAATCTGACATGGGGCTAGACATATTGTCAATTTCCCAGCTGCCCTAAGTCATGTGACTTGTGCTCTGATAAACTTCAATCACTCTTTACTGCAAGTTGGAGTGATATCACTCCCCTCCCTTTTCCCCCCCAGCAACCAAACAAAAGAACAATGGGAAGGTAACCAGATAGCAGCTCCCTAACACAAGATAACAGCTGCCTGGTAGATCTAAGAACAACACTCAATAGTAAAAACCCATGTCCCACTGAGACACATTCAGTTACATTGAGAAGGAAAAACAGCAGCCTGCCAGAAAGCATTTCTCTCCTAAAGTGCACGCACAAGTCACATGACTGGGGGCAGCTGGGAAATTGACAAAATGTCTAGCCCCATGTCAGATTTCAAAATTGAATATAAAAAAATCTGTTTGCTCTTTTGAGAAATGGATTTCAGTGCAGAATTAACTGATGTTTTGTAAAAAAACATGTTTTCCGATGACAGGATCCCTTTAACTTCCCTTAGCCAATAAGGGCTTCACCTCAAGCATCCAAGTCAATGATGGTACATTACCATGTGCCTCAGGGCTTAATGCTCTCTTGGTGAACCCATTTCCTTGAGGTTATCATAGATAGAATGTTGAGCAAAGAGTCTGCCTAAATATTAAGGAATGAAAATGCCCTATAAACACCTGTGAGGAGGAGGTTGAAATATCTGCTTGGGAAGGCTACCTGCTGATGGCTTTCCATTAGGGAATTTAGGATTATTTAAAAATATACAGCTGCATGTCTTTTTTTTTTTGTTTTGTTTAGAAGGGCCAAGTTCTTCATTATTCTTCACCTATTTCTGCAGATTCAGCAGAACATGTGTACAAGGGGAATGCAGAACTGATGTTAGAGATTCTAGAAAACCCATTGGGTTATGTGAGAACTAAAAACTGGATGTTCCAAGAACATAGACTACTTGGCCACTGAATGATAAGACTAGATGCAGAAGAACTAGTATGGTGGTTACCCTTGGAGTATCAGCAATGGCTGTGATATTTTTTGGGTAAAATTCACAAGGCAAAGGCTTGAGGCACTTCCACGTGTGAAACAACATCTGAATCTTTAGTGCTCAACACATCAAGTCAAAAGCCCTTTAACTGCCAAGTCATCAAGGTCAGAAAACTATAAAGTCATAGAAAATAACTAAAATTAATTTTAAATCATTTTGCCTTTAACTCCCGAACAGATGGAGGAAAGAGGGAAAGCCAAATAATATATATTGGCTGTTGGAAGTTATAAAATTAGACATTTATTCCCAGGTAATACCTCTATCCAAAAGGTACTGAAACACCCGAGACGGCCTTGTCTCTCTCAGTACATATGTTCTGCTCCAATTGCCTTTATGGCCCATTCAGGTAAAAACCAATACTAAGGGAAGAGGAGAAAAACCCATTTTATTGAACCAACATTTTAACAGGGTGAAAAAGTCAATCTGTTCCACATCCACTTCTTTTACGCTCTGAATCCCAAACATATTTGCCTGGAAACAATCTGTTTGTTCTTCCCTCCCCTTCTTCATCTGTACTACAGGGCCCTGTACATGCAAAGCAAAATGCAGGGAGCCACAGGACTCAAATCCCGAATGTTCACAGCAGTTTACGCCGACTTTTCGGGTGCACTAATCTCTGTATTTATCGCATTAGGGCGCGCAACACCTGGCTCCTTAGCAGCAGCCACTCAAGCTAATAGCATGATCAAGTTATAAGAACAGGACCAATGACATATGGAACTAAGTATCAATCTGTGGGTTTAGAGAAGGAAGAAATATGTCACTTACAGGTTTAGAAATCAACAAATTCTGATATAAGAGGAACAAAAACATTAATAAGCAAAGTATATGATAACTTATACTTAATGTTTAAAGAGTTTCCCCTCTTTTGGTATAGAATTGCCACCTAGTCTGTATTTCTCCAGTCCTGAAATTATAACACTGGCTAAATGTGGGCATACAAGGGCCTAACCTTCATGGTTTCCAACCGAATGGCCTGTGAGCTGAACAGACGGATTCCATAGGAGGGCAATACATGGTATGTCCACCTTTCTGTTCTTCCAGAACAGCAGAAAGTGGAAAAAAAAGTCTCTTCTTCCCATCACCATATGTCAAAGCACTTTACACTGGCCAACATGGTGCATCAGCAGATGAGCCTTTTAAATTAATTGGCGTCCCCCCCCCACCAGCACCATCAATCCCCAACAGCCCTCCACTGTCAAACCCCACTGACCCCCGGTGGGGCTTTCACACCCCAATCTGACCCTGAGTTTAAGGCCTGATCCGTCAAGATTTATGATAAATAAGGTTCTTCCAGAGGGGTCAAGGCAATCGTAAGCCCCATGTCACTGTTAAGAGTTTTAGGGTCACAGCGAGGATGTACTTACTAATCTTTATAATGATTGGCTGCTGGCAATCCCAACTTTGAAAATGTTATAGCTTTAATGAAGTCTCTGCAGACAAATATTAGTTCATATAATATATATATTTATATACACACACACACACACACACACACACACACACACACACTATATTGCTACAGAGTGTGACCCTAAAATGTATGACATATAGTTATAACTGGGTCACCAATACCCACAGCCCCCCTTATTACAAGAAACCATGATGAAACCTTTGAACTTGTCATTAAGGATTTTACATACCATGAAGGGGAACAGCAGTTTTTTTCCCCCATCCATTATTCATCACAATGTACACACGCCATGAATAATTCAACAGTTTTATTTGAAGCTTGCAGGCGATTCACCTACGTTTGCTTTTTAATTAATGGGTGGTTAAAAAAGGTCAGAGAAAGTTCAAGGAAATAATAAGTTCCGTCACAGTATGTTCTGGCACGGAAAATATAATGGGATGTTAGAACGTAGGAGCAGTAATGAAGGTTTCATAGGCTATGTTTAAAGATGGAGCCCAAAATGAAAAACGTCTTCAGTCATTACAGTAACTCTTGGGAATGCAGCCTAAGAGTGATAAATGGCAGGGATAGGCAGCAAGATCACTAACTGTCAGATATCTGTCTATGGTTGGCCAGAGATATCACTTCAAGGTTCCTCATGTTACATCAAAAAATATGTTGACATATCCATAGGTAGAGCAGAAACCTTATTACCCAGTTCACTATTGTAGCCTGGTATGGCTGGCCAAAAATGGTGATGCTCGATGGTGAAGAACTGAGGGGTAATATTCAGGTTTGCACAAGCAGGAGATGTTTATACATTGAATTGCGAAGTGACCACGGGCTAGATGCCAGACCTGTACACACTCAACCCACCTAAAATGCTGAATGTACCAAATCTATAACAAGAATCACTAAAGGCTCACCTATCTATGATAGATATCTCTATATACATTCGTCGTTTGATCCCCCTTGCATTGGTGGATTCTACACTGGACCACAAGTGGACAGACAAGGACATCTATCTTTTAAATAAGGAATCTTATTCAGAGATCTCACGCCTGTGCTCCTCACCCATCTATGATAGCTATCTCTATATACATCCATCGTTTGATCCCCCTTGTCTTGGTGGATACTACACTGGACCATAAGTGGACAAAGATGTCTCTCATTTAAATAAGAAATCTTATTTGGAGTTCTCACTCCTGGGCTTTTCTGGGTGCAGCATTTATTTCCCTCACATATCCACAAATTTCCATACCTGGCCATTAATTGTTGACACAGTGATATCACTGCTTTCTTAACTTCTTCCCCCAACAACCAACCACATGTCTGTTGCAGGAATTCTTGACCATTGGTTGAGCCCTATAATCTAGCTTCACCATGATCAACATTGAAAATTCCTTATTCAATCGTAATTAAAAGAACACACCTAATAAATTTAAAACAGGATTTTGCATTGCAGAGAGTTCTCCTTGATTTAATTAGGGACCCATCTAAAGAAGGTTTAGAAATCCTGATAAAATGGAAGTCAACCAAGAAGGTATATTAGTATGCAAGGAACACGATAAATAAGCTAGTAAAAGTAAACATGACAGAAGGTAGGAGAAAGTAACCCATTAAAAGGGAAATTCAAAAAGATCCATGTAGAATAAATCTAGATATACCTTGATAAAACATTTTCTATTACAAAAGACATATAAAAAATGAAAAATAAATAAACAGAATGAATGGGCCCAGGTGCTCCTTAAGTGCCATCAAATATTTGGAAAGTCTAAAGGCAAAGCTTCAAAATAAATATTCTAGTGGAATGTGTTGGTGTTTCTGAAGCTGCTCACTGTACATTAGTTTAAGACTTCAGTGAATACTTGCTCCACCATTCTGCATAACAATCTCCTACAACAGGAGGCTTGGGAACCATCATTTAATAGAACTGAGAAGATATCCAAAGGCAACACGTCTAACTCACTGCTAGCGATGAATTTAGCTGCAAATACCAGTTTCCTTTGCTGCCCCAAAAGGAAAGTTAAATGAGAACTTCAATATTAACATTTCAATAGGCTGCCGTGTGGGTTGTTGTACTAATAATTCAGATTGAATAAAGGGAAGCAATGCTTGAAGGTTTCTCCACTGTCCCACCACAGTGCTGCACTGGAAAAACCAAGAAGGTAAAAAACCTGAGGCTTTACTTACCCTTTAAAGAGATATCCTTCTTATATTAAATTCAAGCATAATAAAGACATTTGTACTTCTAGCAATCCAGTGGTTGGTCTTTTCCTTTTAAAGTTAATAAATGGTTTACCTTTTTTTGTTCCGCGTTTCTCCATTGAGCATAACATGTTTTTGTGGTCGATATCTGCCCCTTTTGACATTTTAGACCATTTTAATTTTACACAGAAGGATTATCCATCCAATTATCACCCAATCACATTGAACGTGACAATGTTCCTCAATATGTTCTCCAATCATCTATGCTACTGGGGATTTTTTTTTTTAAATTGAACTAATTATACTCATTGCCTCATTATGTTATCTCATTTCCAAGTGTATAGAATATAAATCATAGCAAAAAAATAGTTTTCCCTTGAAATAATTCAATATCAAAGAAGAAAAATCTCCACAAAAATCAATGTTAATCAAATAATGGCTAAGAAACATATTTCTAACAACACTGGTCCAATTAGAACTTTTTTTTTACCACCATTCTTTGTAATCTATCCTTCAACCAGTTCTCTATCCAGATACAAATGCTATGTTCCAGGCCAACATTTGTTAATTTAACCAGTAATCTTCTGTGTGGTACTGTAGCAAAATCTAAGTAGATCACATCCACTGCCATCCCAGAGTCAAGGTTTCTGCTCATCTACTCATAAAAGGCAATTACAGAAGCAGGAAACATTTGAATTCCTTATTTGATACAAGAGGAGTCAATGCATTAACCCAACGAGACATATTTCTTTTTTCCCAGAAGAATAGAAAATGTTACAGTTTTAAAAAAAAATCTACTAAACTGGAGAAGCTCTTCTCAACAATACTTGTTAATAAAACCTGTGAATAGACCCAATGAAATCTATGCTCCTCACTGATTAAGCGATCATAATTAGAGGTAAAAGAATAAAAATGCCTCAAACTATGAAATAAATGGTTCCATAGCATACTTATTATATTTAGAAGCTGGTTTATGTGATTCTCCTCTATGTACGACATGTCAACCTTTGCTTAACTTAAACTTAAATTATTCATTTTTTATGAATACGGGTAAATGTTAAGTACAGATTTCCTTGCCCTGTCAAACAATATCTGTGATTAAGCACTTTTATTCAACAATGGTCTAGATTACTCGAGAGAAAAAAACACACAAACAATCTTGTGATATATACAAAGGCAAATTACAACTCATCATGTGAACAGAAAAGTCTTCAACGATGTCAAAGCTTAATATAAAGAAGAAATGATTTTAAAGAAGAAATTATTTAAAGAAGTAAAAGAAACAATAAAATGTGCAATTTAGAATAGGAAGATCATTTCTCCAACACCTTACTGACCTACACAAACATTAACAGACTACAGCTCAGAAACGGAATATCAAGATAGACATAATATATGAAGAACATGTCCTGAAAGATGAGCTACAGATTCAATTACATTGATATATTTCTCATTGGAAGGGAAATAATTTATTATCAGCAACTAATAAAACTGGGTTGTCTGTCTAATGTAATGTCCTGCCCCTTAAGCCTCGTGCAACAATCAAATGCTAGTCGTTTACTACATCTACTTGATTTTCTAATTCATCTTATAAATGAAACCTTGACTACAGGTTTAGGGCCATAAGTCATCCAATGATCCTGTGTAGTGATGGGCGAATTTGGGGCGTTTCGCAGGAAAAATTCACAAATTTCCAGAGAAATTCTTGAAACAGCGAAAAATTTGCTTAGTGTCTCGTTTTTGATGCCGGCGTCCGTTTTTTTGGAAAAAACTAGACACTTCGCAAATTTTTCGCTGTTTCAAGAATTTCTATTGACGCTGACAAATTTTCGCGGCGGTTTCGCGAATTTATTTGTCGGCAGTGAATCTCAGCAATTCGCTGCAAATTCACGCCTTACCGAATAAATTCACCCATCACTAACCCTGTGTTTAAATAACACCTAAAAAAAATGTTGTCTTAGAATAATTCTAAGCACAGCAACAAAAAATCCTAAATCTGTTGTCGTGCCAGTTGCTATATGGATGCTGGTTCCCCTAAAATTCTAATATACGACATCACAAATAAAACATTGTAAAATCTCTAATAATGTAATTTATACCTTCCGTTTAAGTTGGTCATTCAGAAGGTCAAGGATTCTGATGATGAATTATCGAGCTCGGTATTTCTAAATCATTACAATGATCTACAGCTAGGCTTTTTAATACCGAGAGAATTCAGCTTTGTTGCTACACAACACATTGGGAAAATTGTTTGACTCCTCTTCAAGAATTTTTTGTGCAAATCATTTACAAAAATCCTTAATTTCCACCACAAGGGATACGGACAAGAATTTTGTGTTTAGCTAACCTGGTCTGGTTTACAGAAGTAAAGTCTTTGGGGTACACCTACCTGTAACTCACTTCCACCCACTAGTTAAAATATGTAAAGGTTATGGCTGTGTCAGATATGTGAGTTTAGTTGCTCCATCTGTAGACTGTCACAGGATTGACAGCATGCGATGAAAAAGGAAGGACAACACTGGTGAAAATTACAATACAAAGGAGTTTAGAAGACTTCAGATGGACTCTACTTTGGACATTATGGGGATTACTTATTAAAGTCTGAATGCCAAAAACTCTAAACTCTAATTTTTAGTGGAAAAAACACTTGAATTTTTCAGGATTTATTAAACTCAGAGGGTGTTAAAAGACCAAATAAAAAAGTACTCCAACTCAAACCTCCAAGTTAATGATATCCTGATCGGCCGTGGGTTTCATGCAATAATGCAAAGATTTTGTAGATTTTAGGCAAAACTCAGAAAAAAAAAAATAGTTTTCGGGAGTCAAATCTTCTAGTTTTTTTTCCCGGACAGGACATTTTTGAAAAAATGT
This sequence comes from Xenopus petersii, assembly GCA_038501925.1. NCBI lineage: Eukaryota > Metazoa > Chordata > Amphibia > Anura > Pipidae > Xenopus > Xenopus petersii. The sequence goes on from CM076678.1 coordinate 152,360,025, forward strand.
ATTGATAAAGAAGGTGAAAAAAAAACATGCAGATTTGGTCTGAGTAGCTTTCAGAAAATAATGAGATATTTTCGGATTTTGATAAATAACCTCCTTAGTGTGTGGACCACTAAAGTCTACTCCAACTGTCGGTTATAAAACAGACAGAAACAGTCCTGTTACTTTGTACTGGTTGCATCATGAGTCATTAAGGGGAAAACAGAGGTTGGCTGTATAAGATGCTTCCAGAAAATTGGCTTTATCTGTATGTTTTTGATTAAAACCAGTGAATCCCTGACCACTTTTAGGTATAGTATTTTTTTTTTAAACTGCTTACATTTTGTACTGAATTGTTTCAACCAGCCATGAAGAATTGCAGCTAAGTATTAGTCAGGTATCTGCACATTAAACAAGGACCCGAATCAACTCTATGATGCCATACCATATGCATAAAGTCTTTCCTTATCGATGTAAACTTCCCTAGTTGCAAAAGGTCTAAAACCTACAACCTCAAAAAGAGTGCTTAGTATGTTCTGATGAGCGGCCTGAGCATTTAGATCCCGCTGTGAATTAATCATGTTGTTCAAGGCTTTGCCATACACACAGTGAAGATTGCCAACGTCTGGTCTCAGGTGCTCTTCTCTGATCCTTAAAGTGAATGTATTAGCTCAAAATGGATATTGTACACTTAGTTTTAATTAGCTGGCAATTCATGGGGCTCCCGATAAGAACCTTCTAATCCTCAAACTAAAGTGGACCCATGCTCTCCAATAAATTAGGCTGGTATTAACAGGTTACCAAGAACTATAAATGTGAAATTGTATTTATTTTGTGCTTTTAAAGTTAACTGTTGAAATCCAGAAATTGCATGAAATTCATTATCTGAAAAGTTTCAAAATTGGAGAAAGCAATTTTCCACAATTCTTTTTTATTATGTCCTTTTCTTTGTAATAATAAGACAATAGTTTGCATTTGATGTTAACTAAGATCATAAATCTATGTTGGTGGCCAAAAAATTCTATTGGGTATTTTTGAGACATGATGATCCAAAAGATGGAAAGACCCCTTATTCTCGAAAACCCCAGCCCATTTTTTGGTCTACCAATTGTGTTTTTCCATCTTGGAGTCCCCCCCTGCCATAGTACCCCCGGATAAAAGCTCTGTATACAATGGAGTGGTGTCTATTGTACAGCGCTGAGGAATATGTTGGCTCTATAAATATGTTTTAATGATAGTCATCATCATAATCAAGTCAATGGAGTGGATTTTCTGATTGCGTGAAGACAAAGTCAAGGAAAGGGTAATGGGTTTAAAGGTGTCAAATTCAGGGAACAGTTTTCAGAGGAGCAATATCAACAAATTGTTCAGGATAATGTTCAAGCATCAGTCACAAAGGTGAAGTTACACAGGGGTTGGACATAATGACCCTAAACACACTAAAAAGGCATTTATGCAGAGGGAGAAGTACAATATTCTGGAATGGCCGTCACAGTCCCCGTCATGGAAAATCTATGGGATGATTTGAAGCAGACTATCCATGCTCGGCAGCCATCGAATTTAACTGAACTGGAGAGATTTTGTATGGAGCAATGGTCAAAAATAGCCACATCCAGAATCCAGACACTCATCAAAGGCTATAGGAGACGTCTAGAGGCTGTTACATTTGCAAAAGGAGCTCATCTAAGTATTGATGTAATATCTCTGTTGGGGTGCCCAAATTTATGCACCTAATTTTGTTATGATTCATATTGTTAATCCAATAAACTTTATGTCACTGCTGAAATACTACTGTTTCCATAAGGCAAGTTATATATTAAAAGGAAGTTGCTACTTTAAAAGCTCAGCCAATGATAAACAAAACTCCAAAGAATTAAGAGGGGTCCCCAAACTTTTTCATCTGACTATTTATATGAAAAGAACAATGTATAATGTATGTATAATATCTCAAGAGGGGCTTTGGAAATAATTCTAAAACTGCCAAAATGCAGTAGTTGAAGAATAAAGAAGTATACAGAGAGAGAGAAGTCAACAAAAAATCTTGGAGGGGATATTTATTATTATTAAAGTTCTATAACTCCTAAATATCCTTTTAGTTTCTACAATTTGTGAACAATCTTAGGAGAAGTTGTCTATCATTCATTCCCATAATTACAAGTTAATTCAGGTCTTGCCACAACCTCAATTATGTGCTTTCCCTTGCCCCCCACAACTAGGCTAAGACACCTGTTAATCCATCCGGAGATAATAACACCAGTGAGACAGGAGGGTTCTAAAAGATCAAGGATGACCATGAGAAGGTAGATTTACAAGAAGCATTATGAAGAAGCCAGAGAAGACATTTAGTAGGAATAAAATGGAAAGACTCTTCTTCTAGACACATAAAAATGGAAACATGTTTATCTATTTATCACGTTTAAATAATAGACTTAAGGTGGCCATAGACGTAACAATTACGATCTTTCTTGGAAAAGATGTTTCCAAGAAAGATTGTTCGTTTCAATACACACGTGTAGAGCTGGATCGTCAGATATACAGAGAGAAACAATAGGATTCTTCCTGTATCTGACGATTTAGCACTAACAATGGCCGATTTTCAATTGCCTTCAAAGGCGCCCGATCAAAAGTTTCCATCCAGCCCAATCGATGAGCCAACCGATATCCAAGTCTTCTGCCGATATTGGTCGGCTTTTTTCCCACCATACACGCACAGAATATCGTACGAAATTTTTTTTTGTATGATCTGTGAGTCTATGTCCACCTTTAGAAGATTACTTGAAAACCCCAGGTAGTTTAGCAAGGATTTCCAGCCTGTGACCAGAAGTTAAGAAGCCAACAGATAGCTGTCCAAATAGAGTGATGATTGGTTGTGTTTACCCAAGCTTAAAATGATTACAATTTGCAGTATTATATAGCAAACTTGGGTAAAGAAACAAATAACTGCAAAAAATAGTCCCAAGACTGGATGTCAAGGCCGGAATTCTGTAGATAGCATGCTAATGGGATCCTCATATTCAATACCAAGGAACATGAGTACATAACCGAGCATATTTGGAGCAGATGTCCAGTACCAGAGATCGGTCAGAGCATATGAAGCAGAATGAAATTCCAGCACTGAGTATTGCTCTGAGTGTTTAATGAGGGCCAATTTCTTTCCTATACATCAAGGCACGGAATAGTGAGGAATCAGCGATTGTTCTACGCTTCCCTGGGGCCGAGCGCACTGGAACAAATAGCCATTTGCAGATTTAGCCCACATCTGGTTGTCTAATTCCATTCATGGCAATTCTCCTTTTATGCACACTGGTACAAAGAGCGCATCCAAGAAAGAAACCGGAAAAAAAAAAAGCCGGCCAAAAGGACAAGGAGAAAAAGGCAATTAACTAGACAACACTAGGGAATTATTGGAAGGCAGAAGTTCTGTTGCAAAGTGGTTGATGCCAAGTGTCAAATTTAGTTCTAGATGAAATGTAGCAGTAATCGCCCATAACCGGCAATACAAGCAGCTGCAATTTCCCGAGGTTATCTAATAATGAAGTGTATGTGACACCTCATTACAGGCTTCTGTAGTTTTATTTGGTAGGTATGGAGGCACAGGGACCTTGTCACACCAGGAGTGAGGCTATGAAGAACAGGTATCATGGCAATCATTATACAATTTGAAATTAGTAAAATTTAGAGATGAATAGTATACTAGAGATCATACACAGCAACCCTTCACTTCCTCATACACCATAGACGGCTCCTCATACATGGGACCAATACTTGGCTCCTCTTCACTTGCTTATACATGGGGCCCATGAATGGCTTCTCGTTACTCCTCATACTCCTCATACACAGGCCTTTAGCTTCTCTTCTTTCTCTGATCTATCAATACACCACAAACTTCCTGACAAATTACAATATATTCTTTCTACACACTGCACTGACTGTTCCAAGTACATTCTATAGATATAGAAAAAAAAAAAACAGTTGTGGGTTGGTAACTGCTCAAGTGCAGTTTAGCAACTAGTAGTTAATCTGCCCACCAAGTTTAAGGTTTCTGCGTGATCCACAACCAACCCAGACTAACCTTGTAGCAGTCCGATTTGAGCCTTAGCATGGAGGGTTCCTTGTGACACTCTGTGCTTTGTCTTTGGTAATGAAACACAGAACATAAACCAGGTGTCACAAGGCTAGGTTGCCCACACACACCATTAGACTAGGTTGCCCACACACACACACACACACATCATTAGGCTAGGTTGCCCACACGCCATTAGACTAGGTTACTCACACACACACGTCATTAGGCTAGGTTGCCCAAACACACATGTCATTAGGCTAGGTTGCCCAAACACACAGGTCATTAGGCTAGGTTGCCCAAACACACAGGTCATTAGGCTAGGTTGCCCACACACAACATTAGGCAAGGTTGCCCACACACACACCATTAGGCTAGGTTGCCCAAACACACACGTCATTAGGCTAGGTTGCCCACACGCCATTAGGATAGGTTGCCCACACGCTATCAAGCTAGGTTGCCCACACTCATTAGGCTAGGTTGCCCACACATGCCATTAGGCCAGATTGCCCACACAACCACCAGTCTAGAGTTCACATACAAACCAACAAGCTCGGATACAGAACTACTGTTTCAAAAGCAATAACCAACCAATACAAAATGACAGAACCTTCGATTGAGCGAATTCTGCCAACATGCATGAAATAAAGGCTCCTTAGCCAACACTACTGAATAAAGGTGAGAAACACTGTTTCAATAGATTTTTCTTAAGCCATAAATCACACACACCTCAAGGACTGGGACTTTTTTTCCCCGAAATCTCAGAACAGAACATTTTGATTTTGCATTCAATAAAGCAGAGTTATTTCTCTGTGAGCGATTCTCCAGAAGCAATAACCATTCTTATATTGCCGCTTACCTCAACTGGGAATCTTCTGCCATTAATGCTGTGCTCTGATCCGGCTGACGCATTGCTCTGACCCCAGTGAAATTCCACTTTCTCCGCTTTAAACCTGCCGGGTAGCCCAGCTCCACTGATAAAATAATCATCCTTCAGGAGAATGGCAACTGCAGAAGAATAAGGGAAGAGGGAGATACA
>CM076678.1:152370102-152377234 GCA_038501925.1 Xenopus petersii
TTTTGCTTCCAATAAGGATTAATTATATCTTAGTTGGGATCAAGTACAAGTGACTGTTTTATTATTACAGAGAAAAAGGAAATTTATTTGTAAACATTTGGATAATTTGGATACAATTAAGTCTATGGGAGACAACCTTTACATAATTCAGAGCTTTCTGGATAACGGATCCCATACCTGTACTTGGATATCTCAGACCTTACAATGTAACACGGGACAGAAAATTGTACCATATACGGAAAAAACTTGTTCAGCTGTAAATAATTCATTGTACCAGATGCCGCCACTAAACGCAGAGGCCTGATTCTAGGTCAGTGCTCCGAGCGGTACATATCTGCATTAGGATTTCACTACTACCACTTTATTTTCGATTACGTTACGCATTCCGGTCTGACGTGTATTTAATAAATAATGGAGAACAAATGACCTGGTTTAATGGTTGTATAAATCTCATTTGCACAGTAACACACTCATACTGAGAAAAGTAATTGCTTCTTCTACAAGTTTTAGACCTCTCTGAAATGAGTACAGGCCGGTCTTTCCATGGCCTAATGCTCTTAACATGAAGTGCAAGTGTATGCTTGATTTCCCTTTATTTGTACTTTATGTATATTTTTTTTTGAAGTGAAGAAAAGGCTTAGAATTAAAAATGTTACCACTGCAGATAAACCAGAGTGCTAATAAAATACTGTTTCTTTGTAGCTGAAAACAGAAAAAGTACAGAAGTGCTGAAAGAGTGATTTCCATTGGAAAATGACACAGGGACCGACTTATCAAAAATGTTAAAATTGGGAAGGGAGTGTGACTGTGGGATAGCAGGTATAGTAGGGAGAGATGGTGCCTATAGTAACAGTGTATAATAGTCTCTGGGAAGGGAGTGTGACTGTGGGATAGCAGGTATAGTAGGGAGAGATGGTGTCTATAGTAACAGTGGGATAATAGTCTCTGGGAAGGGAGTGTGACTGTGGGATAGCAGGTATAGTAGGGAGAGATGGTGTCTATAGTAACAGTGGGTAAGTCTCTGGGAAGGGAGTGTGACTGTGGGATAGCAGGTATAGTAGGGAGAGATGGTGCCTATAGTAACAGTGGATAATAGTCTCTGGGAAGGGAGTGTGACTGTGGGATAGCAGGTATAGTAGGGAGAGATGGTGCCTATAGTAACAGTGGATAATAGTCTCTGGGAAGGGAGTGTGACTGTGAGATAGCAGGTATAGTAGGGAGAGATGGTGCCTATAGTAACAGTGGGATAATAGTCTCTGGGAAGGGAGTGTGACTGTGGGATAGGAGGTATAGTAGGGAGAGATGGTGCCTATAGTAACAGTGGGATAATAGTCTCTGGGAAGGGAGTGTGACTGTGGGATAGCAGGTATAGTAGGGAGAGATGGTGCCTATAGTAACAGTGGGATAATAGTCTCTGGGAAGGGAGTGTGACTGTGGGATAGCAGGTATAGTAGGGAGAGATGGTGCCTATAGTAACAGTGGGATAATAGTCTCTGGGAAGGGAGTGTGACTGTGGGATAGCAGGTATAGTAGGGAGAGATGGTGTCTATAGTAACAGTGGATAATAGTCTCTGGGAAGGGAGTGTGACTGTGGGAAAGTAGTGAATTCCAGGTATAGGTTTAGTAGAGATAGTAAAGATTGTAAAGGAATAAAAATGTTGAACCCCAGTTTGTTAATTCTACCAATAACCGTTTTCTGCAAGAAAGTCCACTTTTCATTCCATAAAATGACAGACATTATAAAGGCCATAAAAGCCAACAGAGAAGAAATCGTGCAGATTCCTTAAGCGTCACCGTGACAGATTCCATGCCAAGAAGTCAAGGGATTAAGCAAAGGTTTCAAGCAGAACTCCGAGGTTGCAGAGTGATTCATTCAGAGCGTGGCATAATTCCAGGTCATTTTATTCAGCTGTATATTTAATAATATATGTAGCTCTGCATTACTCACTGGTGGAATCAATCGAACGTTCAAACAGGAGCTTTAAGCGTTAGGGCAAACGGTTTCATTTGTATAACGATGTTGAAGGATTGGTCTTTATGTATTAATTGGACCAACAAAAGAGTCCGTCAGCAGGACTTGTGATGGGACACAGTAGCACGGAGTTTATCAGTTTAAAGGAGAACTAAACTCAGTTTGTTTTTAAGTCTGCATTCTACTGAAATTAGCATTTTTTTCTATAATGCATGATATGAATGAAAATACAAAGTTGTTTTGCTGGTTTTTACCTTCCTTGTTCTGAATAACTGGATGGATGTGGGATTAATTGTGGATAACAGAGTGTGTAACTGTAGGCAGCGTCAGTCGTGGTTATTAAAGCAAATAAGCTACTACTTTGTGTAATAAATGGCATTAACTCAAATTAATTTAATTTTGCATCTTTCTAAGCACAATTTCTCTGTACAATTCAGCAGGAACAGTCCCCCTACGTTTGCTCATAGTCTGTACAGAGAGATCCCATAAAACTATGGCAGCATAGGTATTCCCTGTACTAAGCACAATTCAGCAGGAACAGCCCCTAAGTTTGCTCATAGTCTGTACAGAGAGATCCCATAAAACTATGGCAGCATAGGTATTCCCTGTACTAAGCACAATTCAGCAGGAACAGTCCCCTAAGTTTGCTCATAGTCTGTACAGAGAGATCCATAAAACTATTGCAGCATAGGTATTCCCTGTACTAAGCACACATTCAGCAGGAACAGTCCCTAAGTTTGTTCATAGTCTGTACAGAGAGATCCCATAAAACTATGGCAGCATAGGTATTCCCTGTACTAAGCACAATTCAGCAGGAACAGTCCTCTAAGTTTGCTCATAGTCTGTACATAGAGATCCCATAAAACTATGGCAGCATAGGTATTCTCCTGTACTAAGCACAATTCAGCAGGAACAGCCCCTAAGTTTGCTCATAGTCTGTACATAGAGATCCCATAAAACTATGGCAGCATAGGTATTCCCCTGTACTAAGCACAATTCAGCAGGAACAGTCCCCCTAAGTTTGCTCATAGTCTGTACATAGAGATCCCATAAAACTATGGCAGCATAGGTATTCCTGTACTAAGCACAATTCAGCAGGAACAGCCCCTAAGTTTGCTCATAGTCTGTACATAGAGATCCCATAAAACTATGGCAGCATAGGTATTCCTCTGTACTAAGCACAATTCAGCAGGAACAGTCCCCTAAGTTTGCTCATAGTCTGTACAGAGAGATCCCATAAAACTATGGCAGCATAGGTATTCCTCTGTACTAAGCACAATTCAGCAGGAACAGTCCCCTAAGTTTGCTCATAGTCTGTACAGAGAGATCCCATAAAACTATGGCAGCATAGGTATTCCTCTGTACTAAGCACAATTCAGCAGGAACAGTCCCCTAAGTTTGCTCATAGTCTGTACAGAGAGATCCCATAAAACTATGGCAGCATAGGTATTCCTCTGTACTAAGCACAATTCAGCAGGAACAGTCCCCTAAGTTTGCTCATAGTCTGTACAGAGAGATCCCATAAAACTATGGCAGCATAGGTATTCCTCTGTACTAAGCACAATTCAGCAGGAACAGTCCCCTAAGTTTGCTCATAGTCTGTACAGAGAGATCCCATAAAACTATGGCAGCATAGGTATTCCCTGTACTAATAAAGAGTAGAAAAAAGATTACCGGTCTTCCCCGTGTTTTTCATCCAGGTTTTGTTAGAAGACTCATTGTCAAATCCCTCGAGTTGCAGCTCCTTGGAACTCATCTCTGATGTGTGAGCTGTAATCAGAAATGTCTATGGCGACTGGTGCATGCCTCTACAATCCACATTAGATGTCACCCAGTTGTCGGGACCATAGACACCTATAGGAAAAAAGAAAATAGAAAGTGAGTAAGAAGCCAAACCATGTTCAGTTGGGCAGACGGTTAGTATCTCAAGGTGACGGCACATCTTGTACCTCTGCAATATTCAAACTCTACACGGCATGTATAATAAGTAATAATAATAATAATAATAATAATAATAAAAAAAGGGAAATCAAAGTCATTTGGCTGAACAACTTCTTACTGCGCCTCTCGGCAATCGGGGACAACATAATGATTTCTGAATGTTCTTTGGTTAAGATTAGATTGTCAACTCCCGGTATAACCTCAAATGAGTACTCGGCGCTGCAGGACATTATCACTGGGGGATTGTTTCAGGCAGAGACTCGTTTCTAATAAAAGGTTCCGGTGATGCCAATAATGCAAAAATAGAGCAGGGCCCGACAGAACGTTTCCTTGCAAGCCGAGGAGAAAAGAGAAATGCGAACCAGGAGAAAGTAACTGCTTTAACTAAAGGAGTTTATAATGGATTTATATTGGCAACAATCAAAGAACCTTGAGCTGCAGAGGGAACAATGTAGTGTACAAAGGCAAAATATACCCGAAAAGGAGGAAGACCTGTCTTAAAGGGCATGTTCACCTTTAAATTAACCTTTAGTATGATGTAGAGAGTGATATTCTGAGACAATTTGCAATTGGTTTTCATTTTTTATTATTTGTGGTGTTTTGTGTTATTTAACTTTTATTCAGCAGCTCTCCAGTTTGCAATTTCAGCCATCTGGTTGTTAGGGTCCAAATTCCCCTAGCAACCATGCATTGATTTGAATAAGAGACTGGAATATGAATAGGAGGGGCCTGAATAGAAAGATGAGGAATAAAAAGTAGCAATAACAATAAATGTGTAGCCTTAAAGAGCATTTGTTTTTTTGATGGGGTCAGTGACCCCCATTTGAAAGCTGGAAAGTCAGAAACTACAAAAAAAAAATAAATAATGAAGACCAACTGAAAAGTTGATTAGAATTGGCCATTTTATACCATCCTGTGGGGCAGATTTATTAAGGTTTGAATTGTTTTTTTTTCCATGAACATTTGAGCTGTTGAGTGGTATTTTTTTAGTCAAAACTCACATTTTAAGGTTTAAGAAAACAAACTAAAAAAAAAAACCTTTAATTAAACAAGTTTAAAAAAATAAAACCTTGAATATTCGAGATTTATTATACCCGACCCTGGAAATAGCTTGAATCCTAAAATAAACCATCTAAAACCTGTCAAGGACATGTGGAAAGTCAATGGTAGAGGTCCCTTGAACCATTTGAAGATGTTAATAGCCTTCATGGAGTTTGAGTTTTTTCAGAGGGTTTTTGCCCAAAAACTGGTTTGATTCAACCATTGTTTGAGTGGCGCGTGAGCTGCCGGGGGGGCCCTGAGGGGGAGCGGGCCTTGGCCTGTTCGCAAGCCCCTGCGAGTGGGAGAGAGACAGAGGGGAGACAGAGAGAGAGAGACATGAGAGAGAGAGAGAGAGAGAGAGAGAGAGAGACATGAGAGAGAGAGAGAGACAGACATGAGAGAGAGAGAGAGAGACAATGAGAGAGAGAGAGAGACATGAGAGAGAGAGAGAGAGAGATGAGAGAGAGAGACATGAGAGAGAGAGAGAGAGAGAGAGAGAGAGAGAAGAGACACATGAGAGAGAGAGAGAGAGAGACTATGAGAGAGAGAGAGAGAGAGAGAGAGAGAGAGAGCCCTCCAACATCTGATATAAAAAAGGTAGGGATGCACCGAATTCAGGATTCGGCCAGGATTCTGCCTTTTTCAGAAGGATTGGATTGATTTCAACCATTGAGTGGCGCGTGAGCTGCCGGGGGGCCCTGAGGGGGAGGCGGGCCTTGGACTGTTCGCAGCCCCTGCAGGAGTGGGAGAGAGACAGAGGGAGACAGAGAGAGAGAGAGACATGAGAGAGAGAGAGAGACATGAGAGAGAGAGAGAGACATGAGAGAGAGAGAGAGACATGAGAGACATGAGAGAGAGAGAGAGAGAGAGAGAGACATGAGAGAGAGAGAGCGAGAGACCATGAGAGAGAGAGAGAGAGGAGAGGAGAGACATGAGGAGAGAAGAGAGAGAGAGAGGAGAGAGAGAGAGAGAGAGAGAGAGAGAGAGAGAGAGAGAGAGAGAGAGAGAGAGAGAGACAGAGAGAGAGAGAGAGAGACAGAGAGAGAGAGAGAGAGACAGAGAGAGAGAGAGAGAGAGAGAGACATGAGAGAGAGACGAGAGAGAGAGAGAGAGAGAGAGAGAGAGAGAGAGAGGAGAGAGAGAGAGAGAGAGAGAGAGAGAGAGAGAGAGAGAGAGAGAGAGAGTGAGAGAGAGAGAGAGAGAGAGAGAGAGAGAGAGAGAGAGAGAGAGAGAGAGAGAGAGAGATAGGAGAGAGAGGGCTTATTTAACCCACAAATAAATTTAGCAGCAACTTCTTTTGTTTTACTGGTGCCTGTAATTGGCTGTAAACCCTCTACAGCCCTCCAACATCTGATATAAAAAGGTAGGGATGCACCGAATTCAGGATTCAGTTCAGGATTCTGCCTTTTTCAGAAGGATTTGGATTGGGCCAAATCCTTATGCATGCCGAACCAAATCTGAATCCAAATTTGCATATGTAAATTATGGCGTGGGAAGGGACATCACATGACTTTTTGCCAACAAAACAAGGGATATAAAAAAAACATTTTCACCACCTTTTCACTTTCCCGCCTCTAATTTGCATATGCAAATTCAGATTTGGTTCACTATTCAGCCGAATGTTTCACGAAGGATTCAGGGATATCACGAATCCCAAAAAGTGGATTGGGTACATCCCTATAAAAGGGGCAGTACACTTATCTATATCTACAATTCCTAAAGAATAAATATACTGCGGATATTTATCACCAACCAGGAAAACACCCCAAAAAGACAGAGCGGAAAACCACATTAACGTGACAGTAATAAATTCCCGAGGCGTGGAAAGGGAACGTTACTTTTTCCTCGGGACATGGAAAGAATTTACAAAGTACAAATGAGAAGTCACAGTTTTATGCAGTCGAAGATTTGAAACAAAGCGTGAAAGAGAACAGGGGCCTATAACTCCATCTATACGGACATATCGCTGCCCAGTGATACTGGTTTGGGACAATCGCAGACAGACAAAGTGGTGGGATTCAATGCAAAGCTGGAGGCGTTCCAGGTGTATCTAAGCAGGATCAGGATCAGGAAACAACGTTGACAGGCGTGAACAAGTTAAGTCAATGTCAATCATCAGCAATTGATTATGAGGTTGATTGAGGACTATTAGGTTGATAAATGCTATTGTCATTTCAA